>JACERP010000238.1:0-141438 GCA_014080715.1 Scenedesmus sp. NREL 46B-D3
GGGCACAAGGCGTGCTGACACATGCCAACCACCGCCTGCTGCAGCTGCCCTTCAACACTGGCAGCAGAGGCATGTGTGGCTTCTGCGTGTATGCGGCCATGCCGTGGCTGCTAGCCCCAGACTGCGACTGGGTCGCGATGCTAGACGAGGACAACTGGTTTGCAGAGACGCACATCCAGCACATGCTGCAGGCAGCAGGAGGCCCCAGCACCGAGTGGGTGCACAGCCTGAGGCAGGTGTGCAGCGATGCAGGCGAGCTGCTGGTCGAGGACAACTGTGAGAGCCTGGGCCTGCTCCGCGCATGCTGGGACAGGCCTGGCGAGCACTTTGTCGACACGAGCTGCCTGCTCCTGCGCAAGGACGTCGCGCGCTCGCTCACAGCGCTGTGGGGCACGCCTCTCATCTCTGACCGGCTGCTCAGCGCAGAGCTGGTCAGGACGCGCAAGGGTGCCACGAGCCTGCACCACTCGCTCTGCTACAGCATAGGGCCCACGCACTCTAGCGGCATCACGGCCGACTACTTCCGGCAAGGCAACGCCGTGCTGGGCCAGACATGGACGAGAGCCAAGAGGCCCCTGTACGTGTTCCACTTCACGCCAGCCCTTACCAAGCAGCTGCTGCTCTGGCAGCAAGGCGGCGCCAAGTGCAGGGCCCTGGAGGAGTGGCAGCTGACCCAGTATGATGCCATGCGGTCTACCTTCCACCTGCTGGATGGCTTTGCCCTAGAGCACAGCATTCCGGCTGGCGCCGACGTGTTCATTAGCTGGGGCCACCTACAGCAGCTGCCATGGTCGACGCTCAAGAGGGCCGACATTCGCAAGCTCACCCTGCTAGTCGAGTCGCCCAACATTCGCCATACGATGCAGTGGGATGACGAGTTGCTGCGTTTGTTTACGACGGTGTTCACGTTTTGGCGGCCAATGCTGCAGGCCAAGCTGCCCATGTGCAGGTTTGCTAGGATGAACACGCATTGGCTAGACTTTGACAACCCACAGCACTGCCAGCAGCTGCTACACAATGCGGCATATGATGGCAGCGTGGGCATAATGCTCGCCCACCGGCCGCTGCGTGGCAAGTTTGTGGTGCGCGACACGCTGCTGGAGTGCCAGGACCACCTGCGGGCACACTACATGAAGGACCTGCGCAATGCAGCCGTGCATGGCCAGGGCTGGGACAAGGCAGTGCTGGGGCCAGGCGTGCGCATAGAGCACACAGCCGACAGGTTCAGCGACGCGCGCAGCAGCGTGGAGATCTTGAACCGCTACACGTTTGCGGTCGTGGTCGAGAACGTGGATGCGGATGGCTACGTGTCTGAGAAGCTGTATGACTGCCTGCTGGCTGGCTGCATCCCCATCTACTATGGCAACAACAACGAGCTGGTGGGAGTGCCGGCGGACCTGTACATCGACCTCAAGCAGTTTGCGAGCTCGCAAGAGCAGCAGGATCACCTGGACACGGTCGACATTGCTGCCTTCAAGCGTCGCATTGAGGAGCAGCGCGAGGCCGTATTGCGCAGCGTCAGCGCCAACTACTTTGCAGAGCTCATGACGGCAGCGATCATCACGCGCTGAAGGGGTCATAGCGCAGCGTCTCCCTAGGGTACAGCTTCACCCTGAAGGCCTTGCCTGCATACTCGGCCAAGGCCAGCTCGTCGCCATCAAGGATCTCGGCGCAGCCGCCATCCTGTGCACAGTCGCGCCCCTTGTGGCTGACGACCAGCCTGATTGGCTGCTGGTCAGTGGTCAGCACATAGTACTGGAAGCGCTCCCTAGACGTCAGCGATGCCCTCCCAAACAGCGGCAGGCTCATACCCTGGTTGTCTGTCAAGTAGCCCAGGCGCGCATACTCTGAGCTGGATATGGGCTTGACGATGGTCATGGGCTCGGGCTGCTGCTGCTGGGACCCAGCCGCCACCACCGCCGGGGCGGCCACAGCAGCAGGTGCAGGTGCAGGAGCATTCATGGGGGCCGGCGCCCTGTAAACGTTCTGGAACCACCACCCCAGCAGCAGCAGCAGCACCGCCGCGGCAACAATGCGGTTGTCCATCTGTGCTCTAGTGCCTGGATTTAAAATTTCAGGGGTCGGCGGCTCGATGATACGTGGATGATTGGCTTTGGTTACAACTGCGAGAGGCTGACTATTAAACAGCAGCAGCGCCCGTGCAACTCCATTAAATCAAGCAGCAGCACAAGCGGCAGCATCGCACCGCCCAAATCGACAAGCAACACCAGATGCCATGCACAGTCATGACACAAAGTTTCTGCGTGTACTGGTAGACAGCCATGGACGTGCCACTCAAGGACTGGGCTGCTGGCATCAGCATCCTTGCGCCCCTCAGGAGCACCGCAGGCGCGCCCATCAGGCCCATGACCATGCTGGGCTGGGTGCTGATCGGGCTAGTGCTGCTGCTGGCCATCGCACAGAAGCCCTGACGCGTCGGCCGTCTTGCAGAGCTGCAGCTGCAAGTCAGTGTAGAGGTCTCCATCCACCAGCTCCCTGAAGGTGTAGCAGTGGCTGCCCACGCGGTAGCAGGCTGGCGGCACGCGCTCAGAGCCGTCACAGGCATGTGGGAACGTCACCAGGCTGGTCTTGCCCTGGCCATCAGCCACTTGGCGGCCAACGATGCTGCGCAGGCAACCAGTGCAGCCAGCCAGGCTGCTGCAGCCAGGGCACAGCACGTCGATGCCATGATGGGCTGCTGTAGCAGCATGACTATGCATGTCGCGCACAAAAGTCGCCTGGCAGCCGCAGCACTTGGGACCATCGTCACTGCCACCTGTGGCAGGCAGCAGCAGCAGGGGGGGGGGAGGGGTGTTGGTGGTGGTGTCCCTGCTCTGGCGCATGACAACGGCAACAACAGCACGTGGCATATGCAGGCGCCCTGCAACAACGCACTACTTGCCTGGCGCAAGCTTGACAGCCTCTGCCATGGGGACCAGGTCCAGGTGCTCTCCATAGGCCCACAGGCCAGCCTGCAAGCGACATGAGGAGGTGTCAGGCCACTGCCAGTGCCACTGCCATGCCAGTGCCAGCTAGCTGACTACAAGCACGCACCTGCTCTGGGGTCTGCTCAGCACCGACCCAGGCTCCATCAGACCTGCGCCTCAGCATGAAGGCAGCCATTGGGTAGCCCCTCAGCTCTTCAATCTTGGCATACAGCTGCAGGCAGTGGACAAAAGGCGGTCAAGGTGCCGAGCATCGCGTGCAGCGCGCCAACGGCGTTGACCGGCCATTAGATCGTATGAAACCCTTTGGCAACTCCTTAATTCTGCTGCTTGGGCTGCTGCAGGGCCCTACCTTGGCAAGGGTGGTGTCATGGAACGCCTTCACCAGGAGCTCGCGGTGGCCCAACGAGTGAACGTAGAAGCAGGTCAGCCTTCGCTGGCCCTGCTGTTGCTGTTGTTGTGCCTCGGTCTGCATGATGGTCAACGCAGCAGGTCCCTTCAATGCCGCAGAGTCGTTCGCGTTCGATGCCTGGAGGGTTGTTTATTGCAGCCAGGCAACCATTTCCAGCACGCTTTTTGAGCTGATGGGATGTCATGTTGTTTGGTTTTTTTGTGACAGAGTGACAGGCGCCAGCCACTCAGTTGCTCTTGCTGCTGAATGGGATGATGCGCTTCTTGCCCCTGACGCTGGTGCCCAGAGGCAACGAACCTGTGCCAGCCCCCTTGGGCACTGCCTTGGTCACGGTGTGGATGTCTGGCACTCCTGCGCCTCGCCCATGGCTTGCCTTGCCGCGGACTGCGCCAGTGCCCACCTTGTGGCAGACGCTGCCGCCCTGGAACTGCCAGCCAGCAGGGCAGTCCTTGTAGCAGAGGCCTGCGATGTCTGTGGTGCCAGCCGGGCAGTGCAGGCGCTTGTCGAGTGCCACCCTGATGCCAGGCCCTCCGTCAGGCTCGCACAGCAGGCCGCGCCTCTGGAAGCCAGCCGGGCACTTGGCATAGCAGACGGATGCGATGAGGTCCTCGCCGGCATTGCAGCGGTAGCGCTGCCCCACGTTTTGGGTGATGGTGCCTCCGGTGGTGACTGTCCTGGGCAGCCGGGTCTTGTAGCAGTCTGTCTTGCATTTCCCCAGGCTGCCGTCATGGCAGCGCTTGACGTGCGTGCCGCAGCCCCAGCTGAATCTGTCATACCACTCGGTACGGGTGCGCAGCGGTGCCCAGCACGAGGTGCCATCGTCCCTCTCGCCTGCTGCGCAGGGTGCCTTGCTTGGCAGGCGCGAAGCTGCAGTGACTGTGTCGACATAGCATGAAGTGCCATCGTCCCGCATGCCTGCTGGGCAGGGCGTCTTGACCTTGGCCGTGCCGACGCCGTTGCCGTAGGTCTCGTTGGGCACGCGGCAGGTCGCGCCATCATTCACCTCGCCTGGCTTGCACTGCTCCCAGCACACGGGCCCGTTGCCGACAAAGCCTGGCCGGCATGCGGCATAGCAGAGCCCGCCCTGGTTGTCTTGCTTGTCGGCAGGGCAGCCCTTCTTGTCGCAGGTGGCGCCTCTGTCTGTGTAGCCAGCCGGGCAGTCCTGCTCACACAGGCAGCAGCCGCGCTTGTGCCAGCCCTCTGGGCAGGGCTGGTAGCACAGGCCCGTGACCTTGTCGGCCTCTGGCTTGTTGGCAGGGCACGTGACCTTGCGGCATGTGTACACGTCATCAAACTCGCCAGCCGCGCACTTCTCAAACTGTGCCGGGTCAAAGATCTGCTTGAGGCCGCGCACGATCGTGCTGCCAAAGATGCTCTCAAAGATGTCCTGCGCGGTGTTGACCTTGCAGTCGTAGTCGCCGATGTCCTTGTCCCACAGCCAGTCGGCGCCCTTCTTCTTGCAGTAGGCCGCATCAATCTTGCAGATGCCTGCTTCGGCATCATAGGGCAGCTGGTTGGCGTCGCACGTTGCGCGCATGCTGCTGGGTGCAACCTCGCATCGCCCGTTGCGCCACTCTACATAGGTGCTGGCGTCCTCTTCTTTCAGTGGCCAGGTGTAGCTGCTGTCGCAGGCCTGCTTGCTGCCCCAGCCGCACAAGTCCTTGCCCTCGACTCGGCCGCCAAGCTTGGAGCAGGTGGAGGCAAACGCAGCCTCCCATGCGGCATCCTCTGGCAAGCGGTCAGCCAGGTAGGCAGCGACGGCATCCTCAAACTCCTGGGGGCTGGCGCTTGGCAGGCGGGCCTGCACGTGTGCCACGGCTGCGCCGACGACAGGCTTCATCACGGGGTGCTCGGGGTCCTCCAGGATCTGGCTGTAGAGCGCGGAAATGCGCTGGCTGGAGTCCTCTGGAGGGAGCTTGTCAAAGGGCCCGGCGATGCTGGGGTAGGGCAGCTCGCTCTCCTGGTAGCTCTGGCGCAGCTGGCTCTCCACCTCCTTGCGCAGCTTGAGGTACTGGACCTTGGTGCCCATCTTGAGGTAGCCGCCCGCGTCTGCAAAGTCGAGGGCCATGAACGCAGCCTCCACTGCCAGCTGCACGGCGACCACGGCGGCGCCGACTGGGCCGCCCGCGGCAGTGCCAATGGCTAGCTTGTTGGCTGCCATGAGGCCAAAGCGCGCCAGTGCCTTCTGGCCCAGCTTCACGCCCAGCTTGTTGAGCACCTTGACAGCCGTCTTGGCCACAAACAGGTTGGCCCTGGCCGCAAGCTTGGCCGAGGCACGGCCGGCTGCCTGCCTGGCTGCGCGTGGGGCAGCGCGCTTGACGATGGCGCCAATGGCGCTAGGGGCCAGCAACTGGATGCCCGTGCCAATGATCTTGCCCTTGTTCTTGTCAAGGAAGTTGACTGCCTTCTCGGCCGCCGTCTTCTTTGGCGATGGTGGCTGCTGCGGCTGCTGCTGCTGCTGCTGCGGCTGCTGCTGCTGCGGCTGCTGCTGCGTTGCCTGCGCAAAGCTGCCCTCCAGCACTGCGCTCTGCTCTGCATCGGCGGCGGTGGCGGAGGGCGAGTCCAGGACCTCCCTTGTCGCACTCACTATCTCTTCAATGCTTGGCACCTTGCCCTTGTTGCTCGTCGTCCAGGGCAGCAGTACCAGCTTGGCCCAGATGGCCAGCAGCAGGCACAGCAGCAGGCACAGGCAGCATGAGAAGCTGCTGAGGAAGGAGGGCATTGGGACAGCGTTGTCTACAAAGCTGCAAAATAAATCTGTGCATTGACCACCAACACCACCATGGGCATGTTTGGCGCTCTCGCCAAGGCTGTTGTCCCGAATGCGGGCAAGGCTGTCCTGAAGACGGCAGGCAGCGCCTTGCCTGCTGCTGCCCTCGGCAGGCAGGCTGCCTCATCGCTTGCCAAAAAGCCTGCCCTTGTTCGGAGCCTGGCCTCCAAGGTCCCTGTCAAGGCAGCAGTGCAGAAGTCAGGGACAGAGGCTGCACAGGCAGGCGCCAGCACTGCTGCCAAGGAAGTAGCTTCTGAGGCTGCAGAGGCAGGCGCCAGAAGTGCGGCACTTATTGCTGCCAAGGGCGCAGGTTCTGAGGCTGCACAGGCTGGCGCCAAGCAGAGTGCCAGCAATGCAGCCACTGCTGCTGCCAAGAGAGCAGGCTCTGAGACATCACAGAGCGCGATGGCAAAGGCCGGGCAGTGGGCCAAGCAGCACCCTGGCCTTGTTGTGGGGGGGCTGACAGCTGCCACCATTGCAGCCACAGCTACTGCCAAGTTTGCCAAGCGGAACAACAGGACCCTGCGCATAGTGAGCATAGAGCCGTATGGCAGCAACCAGGTGCTGCTCAAGTACGAGCCCTCTGAGACCATCACCAAGCACGACCAGGTGACGCTGAGTGGCACAGACAGCCAGCCCAGCCTAGATGGCAAGTGGCCCGTGGCAGCGGCAGTCTCGAGCAGTGCCATCATCTTGGATACCACTGGCAAGAGGCTCCTCAAGCCAGCCACCAAGGGCTCGCTGGTCCTGCACACGACGTTTGAGTCCCAGCTTTCAAACGTCGTCTCTGGCGCAGCAGAGACCGTGACTGGCTCAGTGGCCAGCGGCGTGACTGGCACCATCGGTGGCATGTTCAAGGGCCTGGGCATTGACCTAGACCTGGCAGGGTACAAGTGGTGGCTCATCATGTGCTGCTGCCTGTGCCTGTGCCTGTGCCTGTGTGGTGTTGGCCTGGCAGTCGCACTGTGAATTTCCTCTTGTGTGCTTGGTAAGCGCAACAAGGCAGTCAAGTACTGCATGATGTGAGCAGCGCATCAATGAGTTTGTGGCCATAGAGAGGTGGACGCAGAGTCGTTTGTTACCGGTTGCAGTGCTCTGCCGGCCAAGCTCTGCATGTAGTTGGCAACCCGTTACAATCCTTGACACACAGATGCGCAGTCACATGGAAACATGGGTTGTCACGAAGCTGCCGGAGTAGCACACACTACTTGTCACAGTTGCCTGCATCGGTCTGAGCCGGGTGCCAGATCAGCACACATTACTGGGTGCCACAAGCTGCCAGTCAGCACATTATCTGTCACACAGTCTCATGCCTGCTGCCAGATGCCAGATCAGCACACACTAGTGATGGGTTAGCAGACATTACTGATTGTCACAGCTGCAGTCACCGTTCAACAACCAGCCACCTGGAGGGCACCAACACAGAGCCCTGGCGCTGGCTCGCTCCACTCAACACACCCATGCCTTCTTCTACCTCACATCCAAGACGGCAAGCTCAATGCTCAGCACGCCGTCTGCCGGAAAGCCGTTCTCCACCCACTGCTGCTGCTGCCAGCCGTTGTGCATGACTCCTCCAAAACAGCTTGACCAGCCCACACGGGTGCTGTCTAGGTCAACCAGGAAGGTGCCACACGCGACCTTCCCACAGCAGCTGAGCCTGCACCTGACCACTGTTGGCGGCACCAACTCCGCGCCCCTTTGCCAGCAACACATGTTGAGGCCGACTTCGTCATTCACAAAGATGCACTGCAGCTTCAGGCCCAAGCTGATGCCGCCCACCACACGGGTGAAGTGTGGGCAGCTCCTGTCGACCGCAGACCTGTTGGCCACTGCACTCTCGCATGTTGCCTTGATGGACGCCACCGGCAGATCCCACACCATGCACGCCAGCTCTCCACCAGGCTCCCGACATGACATGCTCGCGGCACGCGGCTGAAGCAGCCAGCTTGGCGGCACAGTCCACATGCAATTGTCCAAGACGGGGGCAGACGGGGGCAGCCCCGACGCGATGACGTACATGAGCCTGTCCAGCAGGCGCGCCTCCAGCGCGCACAGCACGTTCAGGGTTCTGCCGCGCCTGTAAACAGCCTGCGCATGACAGGTGGGCAGCAGCAGGAATGAGCACACAGGGAACGGACCCAATGGCGTGATGATGAACAACAACAACAACAACCCAAATGGTGCCTGACTGCTGTTTGCTGCTTGCATGACTTGACAGCCCCAGGCACACACATGCATGCATGCACAGCAGGCTGCTGCCTGTCGTCCCACCTGTATGATCCAGCGCGCTGACAGCAGGTGGCAGCGCACCAGGGGCGCCAGTGTGGCCCGTGCTGCAAACTGCTTCCCTGGGTCTTGCTGATGCTGCACGTAGCGCTGTATGACATAGAGCACTTCGTCCTCACAGCGCACCTACACAGCAGGCAGCAAGCCACAAGAGTTGCTGCTACACAAGCCATGCACACAAAGCAATCACATGCGCGCACAGACATGATGATGCCACGCAGCCTGCCTGCCCACAAGTTGACTCGAAGCTCATGTGCAATCACATGCACACCTGAGAGGCTGCACAGCTAGCCGGACACCCACCTGCAGCCTGTCAGAGGCCATGACCTGCATCATGGGCTTCAGTGGCAGCTGCAGCAGGAAGGCCTCGAGCTTGGGTGATGACAATGTGACGGATATGTCCTGCAGCAGGTCGAGCAGCTTGCTGGCCAGCTGCTTCTCCAGCTGCTGCCGCTCCTCCTCCTCATCCTCCTGCTGCTCAAACAAGTACTCAATGGCCACTGATGCAGCTGGAAACAAGCATGCGGGCCATGTGCCTGGGAACCCCCACAGCAGCTTGCACAGCAGCCCCTGCTGCTGCTCCTTGGTCTTGTCCAGGGAGATGCTGTCCATCAGCTTCTCGCATGCCTTTGAAGCTACGCCTTCCATCAGCAGCATGTCAGCAATGGCCACAACATCCACAAACTCGCTGGTGTCTGCAAGCTGCTGCAGCGGGTCGTCATGGCCATAGGCCCCTGATGCAATCACTGCTAATGCTGCATCCTTCTGCTTTGCGCTGGATAAGGACACTTTGAGCACAGGGTCGTCCGTGGCTAACCAACCATCAATCTGCAGCAGACATACGCAAAGGTGGTGCTGATCAGTGCACCATATGATGATGCTTGCTTGCTGCCAAGCCATGGTAGAGCTGCTGCTGCTTGCTTGCAAGATACAGCTGATTCCTACGATCACTAGGAGCATCGTACTTGCCTGTGTCTTGAAGTATCCACATTGCAGCAGCAGCACCTTGTGGGCAGGGAACTCCAGGTCATCAAACCGCTGGCGCTTTTCCCGGCTGCCAATGATGCTGCTGTCTACGCAGAGACATATCTTAACGTCCGAATGCTGCGGACTCATAAACAGGCCCTTGAACGCATGCATGGTACCCTGGCACAGCACGTGCGGACAAAGCCAACGATAGGCAGGCGCACACGGAGCAGCGGACTGCGCATTGCTTGCTTGCTTGCTTGCTTCGCTGCTGTCTCGGGCAATAGTAGGGTGGTACTAGGACAAGGTCGAACGTCCCGTTAACGCTTCGAGGACATCGCAAACAAACAACTCAGACTCGACTCGGAAAAACTATAGTACAGCACGTTGGGCCGGCCCCGTGCCATGCCGCCACCTAAACCACTGTTGTCACATTGACCATCGCGGGGCTTTTATGCGTGCGTATGCGCCCTGCAATCCCGTTCGTGAGCTTGATTATATGTTGCGATTGCCATTGGGCATGCCAAGGTCTGCATTCGACTCACGGAGACGCTCCAACGTTGACTCAGCCCGCCAAGCACTCCACTTGCAGACAGGTGAGCCACGAGATGGGACGACTCTGGTGCTGTAGAACTGCATCTCGAAGGCAGCAACGCCCAGCTGCCTGCTGCTGCCTTGCAGGCCCCCATGGACAGGCACTTCACTGCAGCCCTTGCCAGGCACTGCCAGGCAGAGCTACAGAGCATCCTGCAGATACTCGACGACCACAGGGTCACAGGCAGCGGCTATGCCAAGGGGCCCACCCACGTGCTGCCCAAGGCCTTGCATGACTTTGTGCGCAGGGCATGCAGCATCAGCCTGACCAGCAGCAGCGCGCTCCAGCAGCTACAAGCACCAGCTTGTGGCAGCAGCAGCGAGCTGCTGCTGCCTCCTGTTAGCGTCAACCTGAACCCCACGCACCCTCTGCTGGCACTCTGCCTGGCTGAGCACGTCAGGTCGCCCGTGGAGCTGCTGTTTGTGCTGGACTGGTTTGTTGAACAGCTGCCAAGCCTTGAGGAGCGCACCCACTTCTTCAACCACATCCTGGCAGCCGACAAGCCCTGCATGCCAGAGCCAGCAGCTGAGCTGCCCAACGGGTGAGCTAGTAGCAGCAGTGGGAGAAGATGCCGGCCATGACCCAAACACATACGCTGTCAGTCAGGCTGAATGAATGCGGATTGTCTGCCCTTGCCGCTGCAGGCCAGACTTTGTGCTGCACAAGGTGCTGCTGGCTGTGGCAACGGCCCTCCACAAAGGGAGACCCTCCACATTCGAGCACAACCTGCCCCTGCGCTCCCTGGATCCTGCCGTCGAATACATCAGCACGAGCATCCTGCCATGAGACAGCCCTGAGAAGCTGTATGCATTTGTCGCTGCTCACACGCTAAAGGACCTGGCTGGGCTGTGGCAGGTGTTGTATGATGGTGACACCAGCAGCAGCAGCCAAGCAGTTCTATCCAAGCTTCTGAGCAGCAGTGCAGAGGCACGCAAAGGGTTTGCGTCAGGCCTGCTACTGCGCCTGCCTGTCTGCCACACGCTACGCGCCCACCTGTCTTCCTGCTTCACCTCGGCAGGCTGGTGCATGCAGCTGCTGGAGGCAGCCAGCAGCAGTGGCAGCCTTTGGGAGGTGCTGGCAGTGTGCAGGCTATGCAGCAGGAAGGAGTTCAAGGTCTGCCGCGCAACTGGCATGCCTATGCCGTTGAGCGATGCCTGCTGCGGATACCTGGCCTACACCAGCCAGGGCTGGGAGGAAGCCGTGCGCGCCTCAGCTGCCGCGCGCCAGGCACGCAAGGTTCGCAGGGAGGAAGCCTTCCTGAGCAATTTAGGGCCACCATAGGGCCCATCGTCATGGGACTGTGCTGTTGCTGTCTGGGCTGCAGCGCGAAGTGCCCGTGATAGCGCCAGGTTATGACCCTTTCTCTGCATCGATTGCAGACACGCACAAGTTTGTGCAGGCCCACGTGGCCTACCTGGCCAGCAGGGGCGTGCTGACTGCAGCCGAAGCAGGGCAGCTGGTGCTCAGCATGAAGGCCAGGTTCGGGGAGGAGGATGACACTGCCTGGGACATCTGGCGCTTCCGGCATAGCAAGGGTGTCTGGGGAGGCCTCAAGCGCATGTACTTTCTGGTGTAGCTAGCTAGCCAGCCAGCCTGCCTGGTGCTGTTGATGTCTATGGTTACATAGTGATATATATGGCGCTGCAATACCTGACAGTTTCCACCTATATGTACAGCCAATACCTACGGTTGTGTGTGTTGTAATCCCTGTGCACATTGTGTCTATGTGGCCAGAGAATGGCCAATACCTGGCAGTGTCCACCTAGGTGCAACCAATACCCAAGGTTGTTTGCTGTAATACATGTGCACATTGTGTCTATGTGGCCAGAGAATGGCCAATACCTGGGGCTTCTGTTGCGATGCCTGACAATTTCCACCTATGTACAACCAATACCCAAGGTTGTTTGTTGTATGACCTATGCACATTGTGTCTATGTGGCCAATACCTGGGGCTGTTGCTACAATACCTGACAGTTCAGACCCAGCCACTCTGGGGTTGGCTGGCAACCATGCTCGGAAAGCACTCTGTACATTGCTCAAATCAGAGGCATCAAGCCAGCCAAATTGGCCTGCAACAACTTGCCGACCAAGGCAGCACCAGGTCGCAGCAGAACTGGACCCCAGAGACCTCTGAGCAGTAGCAGAAAATGCGTGTTGAACAGCTGCACATGCATTGGCATAGCCCTGCTGCCTGCAGCTGCTAGAGCCTCCGTGCAGGCAGACACACCCTGGGTGGCATGCAACTGAACACCCAGGTATTCGAACTACATGGAACCCGGGGAGAGTGCAGCCACCTGGTTATGACAGTCAGCTCGCACCCATTGGACAGACAAGGCAGGGATACCAACCCCGCAGTAGTACATCGCTGGCACCTGCTTTGCATGCAGCCTTGGGTTGTTGCATCGAGCCGCCTATGAGCCACGTGGCCCTAAACGGTGTCCCCATGTGCGGGCAGCACGTCGATGCCTGGCTCTGGCTTCACCTCGATGCCTGGCTCTGGCTTCACCTTGATGCCTGGCTCTGGCTTCACCTTGATGCCTGGCTCTGGCTTCACCTTGATGCCTGGGGCAGCCCGATTGATGGTGCGGGGGGTGCGGCGCCTCTGAGCTGGGGCTGGTGCTGCTTCTGCCGTCGCTGCCGCTGGGGCCGCCGCGCCTGGCGCATCCTGCTTGATGATGTGGTGGTTGGGCTGCTTGCGGTGCCTCTGAGCTGCCGCCGCTGCCGCTGCCGCTATTGGTGGATGCATGGGCCCTGCTGCTGCTGCTGCTGCTGCGGCTGCTGCGGCTGCTGCTGGAGCAATCGGTGGTGCTGCTGGTGGAGGGAAGGCAAAGCCCGGGCGCAGGAAGTCTGGCTGCAGGTCCAGGTAGCGGCTCTTGTACACGGGCTCCTGCATGTGCCATCCCAGGGTGTTGACGCGGTCCAGGAGGGTGGCCAGCAGCGCAGTGGCGTTGCCCTCGCTGTCGTAGATGTCGCCCAGCTTTGCATCGCGCACTGCCCAGCGGAAGGGATCACCATCTGGGTCTGGCAACTTGGACACCACCATCAGGCCTGCAAGCGGCACATGATGACAGCAGCAGGCACCCACACACTCTGTGCAATGGGCTGTGCCAGGCCCTCTGCTGCTCCTAACCCACCCATGTGTGGTGCTCCGCTCACCGCTCACGCCAGAGTTCATCAGGTCGGCCAGGCGCCCGTCTGGCATCAACTGGTCCAGCGAGGCCAAATCCAGCCGGGGCATGCCAAAGATCTCCTCCACGAAGCACACCAGATGGGGCTGCAGGTTCACCAAGAGCTTGAATGGCTCCCCGTACCTGTCCTCCTCCTCGTCCACCTGCAGCACACAGACAGACAGGTCAGGTGGGAGGCCGCCGTGTCACCCCGAGCTCAAGGCGATGCTGCTGCTGCTGGCGTCCACTCAACTCACCTTGAACCAGGTGCGGCCCGCAGCACCTTCCCAGCACAGAAAGTCCATGACTGGCACGCTGTGGCCCAGCATGAAGCAGCCCATCACATCGTGCCACAGGTAGGGGATGCCGGGCCCAGACAGCCTGGTGACATTGATATCACGGACGTACCACAGAGGATCCCTGTCCGTGCCGCAGTTGTAGAGGGGAACGTCGCATGGACTGCCAGCAGCCTCCATGATCATGCACCCAAAATGCACAAGGTGGGGGCAGCCTGGATACGGCGAGGGGAGCGTGTAGCCCACCCCCAGGAAGACCTGCAGGCAGCAGCAGCAGCAGCAGCAGCAGCAGCAGCAGCTTGGCTGAGGCAATCCAGGCATGCTTGTGCCCAACTGCTGCCAATCCCTCATGCATGCTTGTGCCCAATTGCTGCCAATGCCTCCCCATGCATGCTTGTGTGCAGTAGCATGCTGTGCCTGCCAGCCAACTGGGGCACAGAGCGGGCTGTTGTTGCATGCTGTTTCTCACCTCCTGCTGCATGCCCACATCATTACCATGCTTTTTTGGGCCCCTCTGCATGGCATTCAGCCCTCCTCCTCCTCGCCTGGGGCGCTTGAGCATCTGACACAGCACGCCAGCCAAACCCAACAGCAGCAAACCGGAGCTCGAATGCACGGACGGCCCAGCACTGCTCAGAAACAGCAGTTGAACCTGCTTCTAGTTCGTCAGTCAAGCCCAGAGCGCGCTGCACTGCACTGCACTGCACTGCACTGCACTCACCTGGAGCCTTGGACCTTGGTACCGAGCACTGCACGCGTGGTTCGACGCTCGAAACAGACTGTAAATGCTGTGCAAATGGGCCGGGAAAAACATTGAGCCAGGGTAGTGGCTCCGCATGTGAAGGCAAGGCCATGCGAAAGCTCCTGGAGGCAGGACCCACTACGTCCCTCCCAATGTAACAACAACTCTGCTCGACGGCAGCGAACTGGCCTGGCCCGAGCCCGGATTGCGTCGGAGCTCCCCCATTCAACTCTAAAAGACATTTCGATGCATTTGCCCGTGCTTGGCACGGGGTCGGGGACGGCCCGTGGAGCTTTCGCAAAACTGCCCTCGAGGGTCTGCAACGTTCCAATGTAACGGCTCTCTGCTCGAGGCAGCGGACTGGCCTGGGCCGAGCCCAATCAACCCCAAATGGCTTGCAACGCACAGAAGCGGCCGGATCTCAGGGAATGAGCTGTGGCAACCAGTGGAGTCCAGGAAAAGTCAATGCTTTGACTGGCTGAACTGCCTGTTGCACGCAAGCATACACCGTAGAGGGCTGGCACCCAGGGCAGCATAGCACGAGCAACAACGTTGTGGGTCAACCCAACCAGCCTGGCGACCGTGCCCCTCGTTTGGCACGGCCTCGCAAGTTTCTGCAGCACAGTCTGAGAGGCAGAGAGCATGGCCGCAACAGAACAGGAGCTGATCTGCATCATGTTTGGGCACCTCCAGACCAGCGCACCGGCCCAGCAGCTGCCCCCGTGCATCCAGCAGCAGCTCGAGCGCTTCCCCAGCTCCTGCGTGCTCAAGTTCTACCTGGGCTTCCACCATGAGCGCCTGGGCCAGGCAGACGCAGCCGCTGCCCTGTTCAGGCAGTGCATTGGCCTGGAGCCGCTGTTCCTGCCACCCTACTATCACCTGTGCAGCCACCTGCTGGGGCAAGGTTGTGTGGCAGAGGCAGTTGAGGTGTGCAGTGGCATCCTGTGCAAGCCTGTGCTAGTAGCCCACCCCATGGGCGCCAGCCGTGCCACCACAAAGTTTGACGTCACAGACCACCTGAGGCTGTGTGCCATGTTCAGCCCTCACCTGCAGCAGGGCAGCCTGTACACGCAGACCATACGCATGTTTGGCACGATGCACAGGCAGATGCTCAAGTGTAAGCACCCAGGGGGCGCCTGGGATGTGGTCGTTGCGCGCACCTACGCCCACGTCCTGCTCGTCTTGACAGAGGCGCTGCTGCACGCCAACCCTGAGCAGGCCAGGAGCACATGCCTTGAAGGCTATCACCTGCTGCAGTCGTCGTCCTCCCTGGAGCGGCAGCAGCTGCTGGTGGTGAAGGAAACATACTACATGACCGACCAGTTCTGTGCAACCTCAGACATCCGGCTGGAGCCAGATGACATCGAGCCAGCGGCAGCAGCAGCAACCCCCGTGCGCCTGAGCCAGGTGCAGGGCCGCATCAGGCTGGGCTACCTCTCGCCCGACTTCAACAGGAACGCAGTCGGCATGTTCTTGGCACCTCTGCTCAGCAACTTTGACAGGAGCAGGTTTGATGTGCACTGCTTCCATTATGGCGCATCAGACCAGTACACGCCCCAGTTTGAGCAGGCCCCAGGCATCGCCTTCCATAGGCTAGATGCGACCTTGAGCGATGCAGCCCTGGCAGCCCAGATCATGAGCCATGGCATCCATGTGGTGGTTGACCTGCTGGCGCGCGGCACCAAGAACAGGTTTGGGGTCGTGCAGTGCCTGAAGCAGCAGCAGCGGGCCCCGCTCATCATCAACTACCTGGGCTACCCAGCGTCAGGCATGTCCAACGCATATGACTACCGGATCACAGACAGCCTGTGTGACCCCCTGCCAAGCCAGCGCGAGCCACACCTGCGGCTGTGCAGCCGACCCTTTGTGTGCTGGAGCCTGTTTCAGTGCGAGCGCCTGCCCCCCATCACAAGCAACAACAGCAGCAGGCCGCAGCTGAGGATTGGCATCTTCAACCGCTCCGTGAAGCACCACCGCCTGATCCTGGCAGCCTGGCAGGAGGTGGCCAGAGCAAACCCGCACGCCGTGCTGTGCATCAAGCGCGACGAGCGCATGCATGACCTGGGCCTGTATGAGGGCTTCCCGCAGGGCCAGCTGCAGTTCCTGCCCTTCATGCACACGCTGCAGGAGTACCTGGAGGCGCTTGGCAGCGTGGATGTGTGTGCAGACACCTTCCCATACTCTGGCACCACCACCACCTGCACTGCGCTGGCCATGGGGGTGCCTGTCATCAGCGTCTATGACCCCATGCACAACAGGCACCTCAGCAACGTGTCGGGCAGCATCATCAAGAGCATGGGTAGGGAGGAGTGGCTGTGCGCCGACCTGGCATCATATGCGCGCAAGCTGTCCGAGTTTGAGCCCTTGTCCATACAGCAGCGCCAGGCAGTACGGCAGCAATTCCTTGAGGCTATGGAGCCAGAGGGATTCATGCGCGAGTTTGAGAAGCAGCTGCTGCTGCTGCTGCAACAAGGGGTCGAGGAGGAGGGCAACGATGATGTTACCTCTCAGTAGCCAACAACAACCAACCATGGCAAATGTATACGACAGAGTGATTGACAGCAAAAAGAGAGTAAAGAATATATGCAAGTGAGCCCCCGTGCTTGTTTACAAATGCATGACGACGGCGACCGATGACTCATCGCTGAGTCATCGCCTTCAACACAGGGATGACAGGGACTTCATCAAACATGACTGGCAGCGAATACTCCAACGCCTCCAAGCAGGCCAGCTCGGCCTTGGTGAGCCGCTCCGTCAGCTGCTGCTGCTGCTGCTGCCCAGCCAGGCGCAAGCATGTGCAGAACACTTCGCTGGCCGAGTACGTGTCGCGGCAGCAGCGCAGCTTGTATGCAAGGACCATGCATGCTGCCTGGACTGTGTCGCTCTCTGCTGGCGGCAGTAGCCTCATCTTGGTGTTGGCACGCGTGAACATGACCTGCGCACACTTGAGCACGTCTGGCCTGATGGGCTGCGGCACCTGGATGGTGAGGGCCAGCAGCAGCTGCGGCTCCCCTATCTTTGGCTGGCGCGGCTGGCGCGGCTGGCGCGGCTTGCATGGCTTGCATGGCTTGCGCCTCTTGCGCTGCTTCCTGCGCGCTGCCAGGTCCACAAAGTCTGCTGCACACTTCCTGCTGCTGTTGCTGACCCTCATGGTTGCCGGTCGTCCACCCAACCATGGCCCTGGGGCGGCCTCTTATGTACCCCCTGGGCCTGTCACATAATTACCAGCCACAGCGCTCCATGCTGACGCGGCGTTGCCTTGTTAGGCCCGCCCGCTCGGCTTCCGCCCCCTTTATCGTCGATATGTATGTGGCGCTCCCACGTTGACGCACGTCTTGGTATCCTTTTCCACTAGTAGTCGTTGATCACATCAATAAAACGATCCATTAGTAGCTAGCCTGTTCCCTAGGCCAGCCAGCGCCATGGCCAACCACGCCTCGTTCATCTACTTGATTCTAGAGTATTTGGTGCCTTACGCCGTGCTCACGGGCATTGCTGAGGCTCTCGTCTTGGGCATTGGAGAGTGAGTCGTACTACGTTTGCGCGCCTTGCCCCCGTTGACCAGCCCGATCTCAGCCCCCAGCTGACGCTGCTGAACGTGACGCTTGCAGGGAATCATTCACGGGTGCCTTCATTGTCGAGAGCGCCACCGATGATGGACACTCCAACGTGCTGGTGGTGATCATGCACAGCGTCTCAGGCACAGACCTGAGCGGCATCCAGTCCGCGTTGCGTCGTAGCCTGGACAGCTTCATGAAAGGCAAAGATGCCAGGGTGAGCACAGACGCATGCAAAGCACCTTTGGCAAGCCCAGCAGCAGCAGCAGCAGCAGCTGAGTCATGCTCACCGCCCTTGCTGTGCAGGGCACCCGCAACAGCCGGTACGAGCCCATGCGCAACCACCTTGGCATCTGGCTCAACGACTGCTCCCGTGACAACTTCTCAGGGCACAAGGTGGGCGCTCCACAGGCCGCGAACCGCCAGGCCAAGATCTACAACGACTACCCGCCTGAGAGCTTCGTCCACGCCCTGGGCAACCATGCGTCCATCGAAGCTGCCTTTGAGGCAGCAGAAGCAGAGGCAGAAGCCCTCGCTCCTGCTCCTGCCGCAGACGACGAGGAGCCCCCTGCTGCCCCTGCCCCTGCCCCTGCCCCTGCTGCCCCTGCCCCTGCTGCTGCCCCTGCCGGCCCATCCAGGGGCAGCAGCAGCAGCAGGGGCAGGGCCAAGCGCGCCTTTGCCCAGCTGGCAGAGCCAACTGGGCTGGACGCAGTCAAGAGGATCCGGCTCCTGGAGGACAAGCTGGCTGCCCTGTCGCTCCAGGTGAACAACAACGAGCAGGAGATGAAGGAGCACAAGCAAGAAAGCGCGCGCCAGTTTGCAGAAGCATCCAGGCTGATGGCTGCTTCTGCAGCGCAGCTCCACTGCCTTTCCGGGCACATGAGCCAGCAGGCCCTGCAAGGCCCAGGCTACTACAGGGCGCCTGGGCCGCTGCCGCTGTCGTCTGCCAACAACCAGCAGGTAAATGCAAAGCGCAGCAGCAGCAGCAGCATGTGCCTGGCTCTGCGACTGCAACTGACGCTGCTGCTCTCACTCACAGGCACTGGAGCACCATGGCGGCGGCCTCATCGCCATGCCCACCATCCAGGAGGTAAGAAAAGTTGGCAGCCATGCTTCTTCACTTGCGCCATCATGAGGTGCTGACATCTGACTCACTGTGCAGGTGGTGGTGTACCAGACGCCAGAGCCGCCAGCCAACCACAACAACAACCAGGTATAAGGTCTCTAGCTAGCGTGCCCTGCTTGCGTGCGCCCAACAGTAGCTCACCACCACCACCACCGCCACCTTGGTGATGCATGCAGGCGATGACGGGTGGCAAGGGGGCACTAGGCCAGTACCAGTTCCAGGTGAGCTGCTTGAGCAGCAGCATGCAAGTTGTTAGGATACATCATCAGCTGGGCCAGCGCAGCAGAACATGACATCACATTCCTGTATGTTTGCAGGTGATGGGCAACAGCGGGCAGGCATCGCTGCCGCCGCCGGCAGCTGCTGCAGGAACCAACAACGAGCAGGTAATGAAGGCCACTCACAGCAGTCGGTCGTCCAGGCACACTCTTGACACACTCACTCACACATGCTGAATGGTGTGCTGTGCAGGTACTGGGCAACAATGAGCCGGCAGCAGCTGCAGGAAGCCCCACCGTCAACAACAAGCAGGTGAGCCATGCAAACTGATCTGAATGAAGGGCGCTCACCACACACACCACACACACACGCGCGCGCGCACGCACGCAGGTGGATGAGCACATCGTCATTGTACCACCAGCGGCGGCGGCACCAGCGACGACAGCAGGCGGAGGAGTCATTACCATCCAGGTGAGATCTCCACCACTCGCTTACATGCGCGAGTCTCTCACAGCACCGTCAACTGCTCACTGCCGGGTCTGACTGACTCGTAGGTGCCTGTGCCAGCCGGAGGTGTTGCTGCTGCCTTTTACCTGCAGGCAGCCATGTCACTGGAGGTAAGATCTCAGCGCGCGTTCGGCTTTGCATGGCACTCTATACACACACGGTGCTGACCTCTTCTTCTTCTTCTTCTTCTGCTTGGCTGCTGCTCCAGATCCCCGAGCGCATGCTATCCCTGGGCATGCTGAGCCCCCTCTTCACCCCGCTGCACCTCACGACGTCCATGTGCAATGAACTGGGAGGGCTGCTCGATGTCTGAGACAAAGAGAGAGAGAGAGAGAGAGACGCTGGCCCTGTGCTGGCGAGAGTGCGACATGCGTGACATGCATGACCGATTTCAGGGGGCGGCAGACAACTGATGAGTTGCATGTGAAGCTCCTGTTGCTACATACCGATATATATATACACATTCCTGGCCTACGTGCCGCATATTGCCATTGCATCAACTCGACTGACTGACTAGCGGCAAACCATATGTTTGCACTGCTACATACATACGGGACAAGTTACAAGGTTTCACAGCACTGGGCCGTCTTGTGTGGGGCGTTTGTTATTGTGGCCTCGGGCCATGTAGTAGGATTTTCATTACAGCCAGCCAATAAGTATGGGCTGGGCTACTGTTGTTGTTGTTGGTACACAGCACTTGGGTCTTGCACCAATGATGGTTGGCGTCTCAAATAAAGGCTGTGCTTGGCACGGCAGTCTCCTTGTAATCATGATGTTGTTACCCATTACTACTACTACTACTACTACTAGAGCCACCAGTATCACTCGCCAAGCAGCAGTGCCATCACACAGCTCCGCTCCCTTGCCAGGCTCCAGCGCCAGTTGTACTGCACGCGGCAAGAGCACAGCACACAGTAGTAAAACGCGTTGCAACTGCCGGCGATGGCTGATGCTATGATGATTGCCAGGTAGCCTGACGACGGCTCGCTTCGGCCTCACCTCCTCATCCTCCTCAAGCAGCTGGCTGCGCTTGGTGCTGGCGCATGGGTGGGCCTGGTACATGCTGGCAGGCCAAAACGCTGCTGCGTGCAAGGAGCAGCTGCTGCTGCTGCTGCTTGATGTGGCAGCAGCAGTAGCAGGAGGGGGCTCAACGTCTGGGTACACCATGCCCTACACACACAAACATCGAGTGAGCGCAAGCTGCCGAGAGTGGGTGCACGCGTGCATGTGCACTTGCTGCTGCTCACCTCCTGATACTGGGACTGCATGGCAATCAGCATGCTGAGTGCTGGGTCACAGGCCGCCGTCTCCATCAGCTCCTTTGCAGACAGCCCCACGTACCACACTGGAACAAACTTGCGTGCAGCATAGCACATGGACAGCTGGTGCCAGTGCCTGACACGATGGGGGGCTGTGCTGCTGCTGCTGCTCCAGCTGGCTGTAGTGGCCATGAGGGCCAGCCATGCCTCTGTCTTTGAGGCCAGGAAGTTGTAAACGTTCCTATCGTTGCTGAGCACGGCCCTGCACTCCTCAAACGACCTCAGCAGGAGCATGACGAACCAACAACCAGCAGAGAGCTGAGGCTGAGAACAACAGCGTGAGAGCACAGTGAATGAACAGGCGAACGTGCTGATTGATTGATTGGTGGTGCTGGAGGGAGAGCTGCCTCTTTTGAACAAACTGGTCGGGAGTAGTGAACCGCGCGGTTGGAGGGCAGTTGGGGGGCCCTGGTGGGGCGAGCACCCTTTTGCAAACGTTTGCATAAACGTTTGGACTACGTTTGGACTACTGTGCCAAACTCACTCACGCCATCGTTCTCCCGCCCCGTGACGTCAGCACTCCTTGCCCACTGAGGATCCGAAGAGCCCAGTACTGAGCATGCATGCAGGGCAGGGCTTTCTGCATCACTGTCACCTGCTAATGGTTTTGATCACAGTTACATGGATGGCACTTCTGCCTGCTGAACAAACAACCACTTGCTGGCCTCTCGAGCACATGGATGCTGGCCTGCTACTAGTGACCACGAGCTGAACACAGATCACATGGAGTGCAGCCTGCTATTCTTAGTGACCACGCGCTGAACACAACAACTCTAGTAAATTAGATCACGTCCTCAACCCAGCAGCCTGCCTGCCAAACACGAAGCACAGAGATGGGCAAGCGCCTCTTGATCACATCGACAGGTACAGTGCAAGCCTGCCTGCGCCACAGCACAGCTCGGGCTTGCCTCTTCGGATCGTATCAAGAGCAGCAGTGGCACGCTGCCAGAGCAGGAGCGGGGGCTGACACAAACATGCTGGCGACCAGCAGCTGGTCCAGTGGCCCCAGCTGTGCAGCCAGCTCGCTAGCAGTGGTAAAGCGCACTTGTGGCAGCACATACACGAGCTCAAAGTTGTTGTGCAGCCATGGGCCGTCAGGGGCCGTGACACTGCCCAGGCACTCAATCACAATGCCACTGTGCATAGGGCACCACACCACGCCACCTCCTCCTGGCACAGCTGGGAAGGCTGGCCGCACCTCCAGGCCCAGCCCAAACTTGGGCGCCTCTGCCTGGTACACCAGGAAGCGGGCCTGCCAGCTGCGCCCTGCAAACTCTTGATTGGCGCTGCTGCCAGCTGCTACTGTTGCCACAAGCTCCCTGTCGCGGCCCTGGCTCAGTGCCTGCTCTGCTATCGCCACCACCTGCAAGGCAGAGCAGAGCAGCTGAGTCGGTGTGTTGTTCCCAGCAGTAGGCAAGCCCCAGCGAGCCAGCGAGCCCCACCTGTGCGATAGGAGCTGCAAACTCCACTGTTATGTTGTCAAGGGTAGACCTGGGTCGCCGCCGCGCCTTGACATGTGGCCGCCTGCTGCCATCGTCGATCACCCAGATGCTCCTGCCGTACTTGCAGGCAATGTAGTGGTGGTACATGCCTGCAACACACTCCTCTGCCCCGTACGCTGGCAGCATCCACTCCAGCTTGGGCAGCAGCAGCAGGGCCTCAGGCGTCAAGTGCGCTGGGCGCACGGCACGTGCCACCTGCTGCTTCTGCTGCTGGGTCATGCTGCTGATGTTGACGTTGCTTGCCAGCGTGTAAAGCACAGTGTCCTCATGTGCCACGCTCACCTCTCCAAGCGTCAGCAGCAGCAGCAGCTGCTGCAAGGGCAGGTTCTGCAGCATGCTGCGCCTGCTGATGCCTGGCTCAGACCACACCCGCTCCAGGTCATCAAACACCTGTGCCAGCAGCAAGGTCACCTGCTCTATGGCCAGGTGGATGGCGCTGGCGCCCGGTGAGCAGGCCCTCTCCAGCTGCTGCTGTATGGCTGCCTCAATGCTGCTGCTGCTGTGTTGCGCCAGCAGCTGCTGCACAACGGCCAGAACCAGCTGCCAGGTAACGCTGGGCAGCGGGCACAGCGCGCACATGGCATCTGCCACCCCTTCCTGCAAGTGCTGCTGCTGCTGCAGCTGCTGCAGCAGATCACCCTGCGCTTCATGCACGAGCCCCACAAAGCCATGCTTGTCTGCCAGCAGCAGCAGGTCAAGCAGGAACAGCTGCGAGTGCTGCTGCTGCTGCTGCGCTGCCACAGGAGGCTGCTGGGTCGTTGCCGCCCTGACCATGTACTGTGCAGCTGGCAGCTGGCTCTTTCTGTCGAGGACCAGCTCCACATGCCCAGCCTGGCCACTGTACTTGATCTGTTGAAGGCAGGCAGGCAGCAGGCAGAGGGGAGGGAGGTCGCCCCCAGCCAACGAAGCAATGATATCATGCACCTGTCCAACTGCCACTGCCGTTACCACCTACCTGGGCAGCCAGCTTCTCACTTGCAGCCATCAGCGCGATGCATGGGACTTCCATGCACGTTAGGTCCTGTGGCGTATCAAAGTCCGGAGCCATGCCTGCTTCATCCTCATCTGCCGCTGCTTCTGCCAACGTGAACATCACCTGCACGCTGCTGGCATGCTTTGGAGTGTGGCAAAGCATCATGATGATGATGGGCGTTTGAAAAGACTGCAAGGGCTGCCAACCAACACCGATGTTTGTTGGTTGCCTGACTGTTAGAGCGGGGGGGTTTGGGTTTTTATCCGCTGGGGGCAGTTCAGCCAAGCATGTGAGTGCTCCAATGACTATTAGCGACGTTTGCAAACATTCGCTTGCAGTGGAGGAGGTATCGAGTCAGCATCAGACGTTCAAGCAGGCAATCATGCAGCGTCAGAGCTCGTTGGGGGCCTACACATCAGACGAAGATGAGGATGGTATGATGATGGAACACAGGAGACGCGGTAGCAGGCAGCAGACGCACGGCATGGTGCTGCGCAGTGCATCAAGGAGCAGGGAGCAGCAACAGGTAACCAATGAGTGATCTTCTGTGGTTGCTGCTTTGCTGGAACAAGACACTGCTGCTCCTGCTGGTGGTGCCTTGCAGGATGGCAGTGGCAGGCAGCCAGCAGACAGAGCAGCAGCCAAGCAGGCAGCTAGGGCAGCCTCCAACCAGCACCTGCCCATGATCCATGAGAACCAGGGCGATGATGATGACTTGGAGAGTGAGGAGGACACATATGATCAGCAGCAGCGGCTGCAGGAGGCGGAGGAGGAAGCCGAGGACCAGGTCTTTCGCGATGCATGCTTCATGAGCTATGATGGCACTGATGCAAAGTACCATGAGCTGCAGGTGCGGTCGGCCTATGCCGTGGCATGCACAGCCGTAGTGGTTGGTTGCTTGCAGGAGAGCAGCGCAGCCTGTTGCAGCTGGTAGTGCTTGGTTGCTTGCAGGAGAACAGCACAGCCTTTTGCATCTGGCGGTTGTTGCTTGCAGGAGAGCAGCGCAGCCTTTTGCAGCTGGTAGTGCTTGGTTGCTTGCAGGAGAGGGCACAGCCTGTTGCAGCTGGTAGTGCTTGGTTGCTTGCAGGAGAGCAGCGCAGCCTGTTGCAGCTGGTAGTGCTTGGTTGCTTGCAGGAGAGCAGCGCAGCCTGTTGCAGCTGGCGGTTGTTGCTTGCAGGAGAGCAGCGCAGCCTGTTGCAGCTGGTAGTGCTTGGTTGCTTGCAGGAGAACAGCGCAGCCTGTTGCAGCTGGCGGTTGTTGCTTGCAGGAGAGCAGCGCAGCCTGTTGCAGCTGGTAGTGCTTGGTTGCTTGCAGGAGAGGGCACAGCCTTTTGCATCTGGCGGTTGTTGCTTGCAGGAGAGCAGCGCAGCCTTTTGCAGCTGGTAGTGGTTGGTTGCTTGCAGGAGAGGGCGCAGCCTTTTGCATCTGGCGGTTGTTGCTTGCAGGAGAGCCGATGATTGAACGCAGCACACGTGTCACAGCCTTTTGCCCAGGAGCAGCTGTCACCTTCACTGCCCGCGCTGCGCACAGGTCATGTACAAGAGGCTGCAGGGCAAGCTGTCATGCCTGCAGGAGAGCATGATTGACAAGATGGAAGCCAAGGTGGCCAGCGATGATGCCTTCATCCTCAAGAACGCACAGGTGCGAACTGTCTGCTGCCGGGTGCATGTGCGAGCCGCTACAACAGCTGCTCTGGGGGTGACTTGCGAGAGGATGTGCCGTGACACGTGCTGCAGGAGGCACACGCCATTGTCCAATCAGCCAGGGACGAGTATTCCTTGGCAGCAGCAGCAGCAATTGGGGCCAAGAGGAAGCTGGCAGCCCTACATGAGGAGCGCGTGACACAGCTGCGGCTGGGGCAGCAGCAGCAGAAGGCATTGCTGTGCAAGGATGCAGAGCTGGCCGAGGTGCGCCCAAAGGCAGTACAAGAGAGAGAGAGAGAGCCTGACGCAACGATGCTTAGTGTGTACTGCCCTGACGACAGCAGCCGGCCAGCCAGCCGTGCCGCAAACACAGACACTCACACACTGCCCACTGCCCATTGCAGCTGCAAGCTGAGCTGCTCACACTGCAGCAGCAGCTGCCGCCGAAGAAGCTGTGCGTCTCAGTCCCAGTGCAGACTGAGCGAGTAGTTGCCCACAGAGTTGTCCACCTCAGCACCGCCGCAGCAGTGCAGACGGAGCGAGTCGTCTGCCGCAGCACTGCCGTGCAGACGGAGCGAGTCGTCTTTTACCGCAGCACTGCCGCAGCAGTGCAGACTGAGCCAGTCGTCTGCCGCAGCACTGCCATGCAGACTGAGCCAATGGGCGCCCACTGCAGCACTGCCGCAGCAGTGCAGACTGATGACACTGCCATGGCAGCCGACGACCCCTCGCTAGCAGCGGCGCTAATGCTGCTGGCTGATGCTGCTGCTGCTGTTACAGACACACAGCGCTGCACTAGCAGCACGGCAGCGCAGCAGGTGGACCAGCAGCAGCAGCAGCACAGCATGCAGGATGACATGATCAGCACGGGTACGGCACCGCCAGCAGCAGCGTCTGGCGGCGATGCAACCACCTCATCACCACAGTCATTCTCATTTGTGGGTGCCCCCCATGCCGGCAGCCCCACAGACACGGCACAGTTTGGATTCTGATCTTGTGTAGAGGGAGAGGCTGCCACCGTGGCACAGCAGTGTGCACGCGATTGGCAAATGGTATCAGTGCATATGAGTTTGGCAAACGATGTACCGCCACCATGGCACAGCATTGTGCACGCGATTGGCAAATGACCTGGCAGCTGGGCTGCGCCCAGTGTGCATATGAGTTTGGCAAACACTTTACCGCCCAGTGTGCACGAGTTTGGCAAATGGTATCTGGCAACAAGTGTTAAACACAACAGGTGACTGCCGCAGCCTATCGAGAGTAAAGTGCTTTACAAGTGCCAGCTGCTCAAGTGCAGTGCTATGAATTATGTAACACTCCTGATTTTTTTGTGACTTGCGGTTTACATCCTGGCCCCTCACCCAGTCTATTAATACATTGGCAGCGCCCCCTGGCTGATAGCAACCTCACAATGATGGCTGTGCCTCAACCGTCGTCGATGCACGCGGCAGGTGACAAACCAGAAGCAGCCGGCTGGCCGAGCCCTGAACAGGTTGTTGTTGCTGGAGAGCGGCAGAAGAAGGGGGGCAGCAAGAAGAAGGGGGGCAGCAAGGTCAATTGGAACCTGCTCTCGTTCAGCGAAGAAGAGTTGTATGCTGAGGAGGTGGAGCAGCCTACGATGCCAGCGAGCCCTCCTGAGCAGCAGCAGCCCGTGGCCGTGACACCAAGGCCAGATGAGGTGAGCGAGCCAGCCTGTGCTGTTTTGGGCTGCCAGCAAAGCGCCGCCCACATCCATTTCACAGAGCGTTGCTGCTGCCCTGCAGGTGGTGCAGCAGCAGCAGCAGCAGCCAACTGAGCAGGTGCTGGAGGAGGAGGAGCCGACCACTGCAACGGTGCGCACTTGCGCAACAAGGCTTGTTTGCATGTGCCAGAGCCGCGCGCTGTCTGCTGACCAGTTGCCTGCTGCTTGTTTTGCCCCCCACAGGAGAAGGAGGAGGAGGAGAGCCATGATGGCCCAGCAGCAGCTGCTGGATGGAGCAGGCCAGGAGTGGCCCTGGTCCTAGTCCTAGTCCTACTACTTCTAGTAGCAGCGTGTTTGTTTACCAGGCCTCGTGACCCTTGAACATACTGCTGGTAACAGCCGTCGTCAGATTCACGGACTCGAGGCCTGTGTGGGGCATGCCCCCTGGCCGTTATCCATAGTCAGTAGTTGGCAACCGCACAAGCATCAAAGGAGCAGCTGTTGTACATGGCGCAGGCAAAACCGCAAACACACCCAGCTCTATTCACATGCATAGACACCCAGCTTTATTCACGTGCACGGCATGCAGCGCCGAGTGAACTGTTACGTATGTCAGCGCCTGCTGCCAGCAGAGCCCGCACTGCCGCCACGTGCCCTCCTAAAGCAGCTCCATGTAGCGCTGTGCGGCCTGCATCATCCTGTGCATAGACGCTGGCACCGCACTTCAGCAGCTGATTCACTGCTGCCGCAGCGGGCAGCATACAACAGAGGCGTCCGGCTGGCCAGCTCGCACTTCGCATGCACGCTGCAGCAGCCATGCGAAATGAGTCGCTTGATTGCCTTCTTGTCGTTGGTGGCAGCAGCCACATGCAGCTCTGACAAACCGCTGGTGCTCCAGATGCTGCTGCTGCTGCCAGCTGCTGGTGCCAGCCCCGCATGATATTGGACAGAGGCAACAGGAGGAGGGCCAGAATGCTGCATGAAGCTGCCAAACAGCCGCAAAAGACAGGACGATCGGTAGGCAGGCACGGAGCCTGCTGCTGCTGCTGCTGCTGCTGCTGCTGCCTGCCGTGGGCGCAAGTTAGCTGCCCTCGACCGTTAAGTGTTGGACTCACTCGCGTGTAGTTCGTTACTTGTGTTGGGCTCACTCACACGCGTGCTCGCCAGCGTGCTGTGTTATGACAACCACAGCTTTCGAGGAAGCCTGCTGTCGTTCACATGCATTACCGAGCTGTTGCTTCAACACACATTCATCGGAATTTTGGAATTTGCACTAGTCGTTCGCATGCGTTACCGAGCTGTTGCTTCAACACACATTCATCGGAATTCTGGAATTTGCACTAGTCGTTCACATGCATTACCGAGCTGTTGCTTCAACATTTGGTTTCGCCCCCTGCACAACACTTCCCTCTCGTTAGGCTACTCTCCCTTTGCTGCCTGGGTCGCTGGCATTGCGTTAGAGCTGCCCAGCCAGCCATGGCAGCAGCAGCAGCAGCAGCAGCAGCAGCAGCAGCGGGCGAAGCACTCGAAATTGTGCTCAGCTTCATGGCAGCCAGTGGCGAAGAGGGCATCAGGTCCATTGCTAGGCTGCAGACAGCCTGCAGGCAGCTGAGGGACAGCATCCGCATGACCTGCCAGCAGCAGCTGGCAGGTGCAGTGCTGCAGTGCACAGTGCATGTCCTGCTGCGCGGCCTCCTATCTGCCAGCAGCAGCGCCATGGCAAGGTGGGCGGTGGCTGTGACTGGAGCGCTGGACAGCAACCCGGCACAAACAGCCATGCATGCAGCCGTGTCTGGTTCGCTGATGGTGTGGGAGTCCACCCGGCACCGCTACAAGCAGCTGCTGCTGGCCTGCCCTCCAACAGCAGCGCAGATGGCAGACCTGCTCACTCACATTATGGAGGCACGGCCGACATTGGCGGTAGACTACCTGCAGCTGCTGGCAACGCAGCCGGCCCTACAAGAGCTGAGCACGGCCACAGTGGTGCAGCTGCTGCACGCAGGCATCGGCAGCCGGTCAGCTGCGGGCATCTGGTGGCTGCTTCGCAGCGCCAAGGCTGCCGTGGCTGGCATCGATGGCACTGCTGCAGTGGCCCTGTATGAGACAGCACTCAGCTGCTCCAGCTGCTTCGTGTCAGATGCAGTCATGCTGCTGCACAAGCTGCCGGCAAACGCGTGCATCAGCGCACAGCAGGCAGTGCAGCTGCTGAAGGCTGCGCTCCAGCAGCACCATGCTGCTTGCTGTGCTGTGCCGCTGCTGCTCCAAGGAGGGGCATCCGTACTGGAGAGGCTGCTGTTTCAGCTGCAGCCAGCAGTGAGGCAGATCAGCAGCGAGCAGGTGGCAGAGTTGGTGAGGGTGGCCCTGGAGCAGCCGCCACTGGGTCGCCACTGGACCACAGCCGGCTACAGGATGGAGAGCGCCATCATTGATGACCTGCTCCAGCAGCTGCCAGCAGCGCAGCACATCAGCACGCAGCAGGCAGTGGATCTAGCCCATGTGGCGCTGCAGCAGCACCCAGCAGGAGGATCAGGCACGGCCAGGGTGGTGCAAGCGCTGCTTGCGCTGCCAACAGGCATCCTCGTCGATGATGCACAAAGGCTGGCACTGCTGGAGGCTGCACGGAACTGCTGTGAGCAGCTGACCTTTGAGGCCATTCAGGCAGCACTGCATTTCTAGCGAGCTAGCTGACTGGCTATAGTTTGTTTGTGCAATGCCATGGCAGGGTATGTACAGGCGAGCATCTGCTTGTGTGTGTGTACGTGCTGCTGGCACTAGAGAGCAATGCCTGCCAATGTGTGTGTGCTGCTGGCACTAGAGAGCATTGCCTGCCAATATGTGTGTGTGTGTGTGTGCTGCTGGCACTAGAGAGCATTGCCTGCCAATATGTGTGTGTGTGTGTGTGTGCTGCTGGCACTAGAGAGCAATGCCTGCCAATATGTGTGTGTGTGTGTGCTGCTGGCACTAGAGAGCATTGCCTGCCAATGTGTGTGTGTGTCTGCTGGCACTCATCATCATCATATTACCCGTTCAAGTCTGCTGGCACTGTGATGTTTTGTGGTGTGCTGCTTGGCACTGTAATGCCTGCTAATGTATTGGGTTGGTGTGCTGCCGGCAAAACGTATCATGACATACACGCGGCTGGCCCAGGCAAGCATCCTGGGATCTACTACTAACTGCTCTGCTCACACAGTTGCAAACCTCCATAATGGTTGTTGTTACCCTTCGATCTCCAGCACACAAGCACCACCCACAGCGCACTATCATCTCAACACCCACACCGAGCCGGCACGCCTCTCTACACAAACACCACCAGCTTCTGGCGCTTGGCTGCATGGGGCTCCCCTTCAATGGCATCAGCAAACTGGCTGCTGGCAGGCCGTTTGCGCATGGCCTGCTGATCCTTGACCTGCTCCTTGCCAGCAGCAGGGCGCTGCTGCTGCTTATGCCTCTTCGTGATGGTGATGGTGACGGTGGCATCTGCTTGACCTTGTTCTTCCAGGTGCTGCTGCTTGGTGTCGGGGCAATGCTGCTGTTCCTGCTGCTGCTGGCTCCTGGTGGCGGTCTCCTGACACAGCAGTTGATGCAGGTTGAAGGATGCTGTGCTCATGGGAGGAGGAGGAGCAACCCATGGGCCAGGGCCAGGCCTTGGCGAGAACGCCTGATGGCTGAACGCAGAGAAGATGGTGGAGGTGACCTGTCCATCATACATCATGTTGTTGTTGTTGTTGATGCGCGTCGCAACGACCGGATGTGCTCGAACGTTTGTTCGAAGGGTGCTCACACGCACACATATATGTATATTACACGCGTTCGGGCGCCTGGCACACGCTAATTAAGTGACGTGACATTTGGCGCCAGAGTAGGGTTCGGTGCCTTTGACCGGCCTTTTGGTGAGTCACGAAGCGTTCGATCGGCACAGCAACATGCCACAAAGCGTATATAGAGAGAGATCTGACGGGTTAAATCAAGCTGCAAACAGCACGAGCTCACACTGTGCTGCCCCCCCTTCCAGGTCTTCCGAAGGCTGCTGCCCTTCAAAGGAAGTGCACGGCCCTTTTTACCCAGCTGCTGCCCAACCCTTTGTACAAGTCTGCAAGCTGGCCTTTGACTGAGTGCTGCGAAGGAAGTGATGGCCATGTTTGCAGTGGTTGCGATTGTGATTGCTGCCCTGCCCTGTGCACAGGGGTCTGCAAGCTGGCCTCTGACTGAGTGCCGTGAAGAGAGCAATGGCCATGCCCCAGGCAGGCAGCACAACGAGACAGGCTGGCCTTTGACTGAGTACCCCTTGTACGGATCTGCAAGCTCTTTCGGAGGCCGGCCGGTGCCGTGCGACACTGTACAATAGGATTACAATGTGCCCAGAATCGCCACCACGACGACGGCCACAACAACTACTCTGCAGCTCCCAGAGGCAGGGCGATGCTGCTAGGGCACTTGCCACCTGCAGGCAATGATAATCGAACAGAGGCGCGTCATCAAGAGCAGGCGATGGGGATGGTAGCACGTTGGTTTGACGGGCGCCAGCACTCACCCAGCAGGTCGGTCAGTGCTGCCTCATCCACTGCCCAGTTGGCGCGGCCATTGCAGCACGCAAACAGGGCGTTGACATGCTCGGCACTGACGCGCTTGCCTGCCATCCACGACAGCAGGTCTGCATCGCAGCAGCAGCAGGGGCGGGGTCAGGCTCTTGCCAACGAGATCTGGCTCACATCACACACAGCAGCCAAGCAAGGTGGGCGCACCTGCCAGGTACTCCAGCTCATCAAAGGGCCTCAGCGGCAGGCGCGGGTATGGCGCCCCGCTGCTGCCCAGCACCACGCTCAAGAACAGCTTGCACTCCTGCTGCTTCAGGCGCATGCCAGGCGTGTATGTGTCCGTGCTCCTGGCAATGAACCTGAAGATGATGCGGCTCGCAGGGATGATGCACATGATGCGGCTGAGCAGGGCAGACAGCTGCTGCTGTGGGCCGCGCTTCAGGTAGGAGAGCACTGCATGCGTGTGCCTCTCCTCTGGCAGCAGGCCCTTGCTGAACTTGAGAGAGACAATGTTGATGCCCATCCCAATGGATGCAGCCACTCTGCTGCCAGCCTCCAGCTGCTGCATCTGCCTCAACCCAGAGTCCAGGCGCTGGGCATGGGCTGCAAGCAGTGGGGCAGCGCCTGCTTGTGAGAGACGCACTCCCTGCTCACTCATCACCTGTTTGCTTGGGTGCTCACCCTGCATCCTCCCAAGCATTTCTGCTGCCTCTGCCTCCTCTGCTGGGCCACTCATGCTGTACCTTGCCTGCTGATCGGACAGATGCTAAAGGCGCAGTGCTAAAGGTCGTCCAGCCAAGGCAGGATGCAGAATGAGCAGTCTAGTTGCAAAAGTCGGCACGTTCTGGCTGCCTCAGGGCGGCAAAGGCCCCAGGTGTTGCAAACGTGCCAATGCCCGCCCAAAGGTCGCAAGGGTTGTGTGGGCCTGCCAAGACGTACGTCCCATGGCGATGCAACGTACATCTTCGTCCGCAATCGAATCAGCCCGCACGCACACACACACACAGCCCACAGTTGACGAGCAAGGAAGGCCAACAACGATACGATGTCAGCTACCGACGAGCACCAGACGCTCTCCCGCCCGCTGGCAAACCCCCTCAAGTCGATGGACCAGGCCCAACTGGACAGCTATGTGAGCTGAGCTAGTGGGGGGGAAGGGGGGAAGGGGGGGCAGTGACTCACATGCTGCTGCTGCTGCTGGGCTGGGCTGGGCTGGGCTGGGCTGGGCCGGGCCGGGCCGGGCTGGGCTGGGCTGGGCTGGGCTGGGCCGGGCCGGGCCGGGCTGGGCTGGGCTGGGCTGGGCTGGGCTGGGCTGGGCTGGGCTGGGCCATCTGCTTAGAGCTGTGATCACACACCATCATGACGACCATGCTCTTGCCTGCTGCTGCAGGGCGATGCCGTGATGCAGCTGCTGCGCCAGAATGATGCTCTGTACAAGCTGTTCTCTGCCAAGGACGTGCTGTTCTTCCCTCTGGGCAAGCAGATGCATGCGCTTCCCTTTGATGGCGTCGATGACAGCGACAGCACTCGCCCTGACCTGCTGCTGGAAGCCGACGGCACTGCCGCTGCTGCCAATGGCTGCGCAGTGTGCCGCATGAACGAGACCGGGCATGTCTCCGTGTCGCCCTGGCTGTTTGAGCGCAAGCTGATGAACGTCGCCACCAACGTGAGTCGTGCCTCATCATACACACACGGGCCGATGGCGCTGATGCTATGGCTTGAATGGTCATGACATGTCGGTATGTGCATACGGGCAGGCAGGCAAGCATCTGTGCGCTTCGCTTTGCTTCGCTTGCAGGCCCTTGGGACCAAGCATGCAAAGCTGCGTGACCTGCTCGGGCTGTCCTGCAGCCAGCAGGGGGCGATGCCGGCCTGGGCCTCCATGTTCTTCATGGTGGGCGATGGCAGCAGCTTCATTCGGCCCTCCAGCCTGAGCATCCACACAGCAGGCAGGCGCGCAGAAGTGCAGCTGCCCCACCTGGACCTGCTGCTGGCAGGCCCACTGGTGAGGCACACAGACCCTGTGACAGCAGGCTCGCTCAAGCGCTGCACTGTCAGGGACTTGCTGCAGCTGGCTACGGTGGCAACGCTGCAGCTGCTGCCAAACCGGCAGGGCTTGATGGTGCAGGTCAAGTCGCTGAAGCTGCCAGCAGCAGCAGAAGAGGAGGACGAGGACGAGGACGAGGCGGAAGCACACGGTGCGTTCTGGCGGGGCGGGGAAGCAGCCTGCTCTCGAGTCGCTTGGAAGAGGCTACTCACTCTTTCGCTGCCTGGCCCCCTTGCCCACAGTCTGAGATTTTTGCCTGCCTGCTGCAGGTGGCGCCCTCAACTACTGCTGCTACAACAACACCAACAAGCGCAGGCAGCTGGAGCAGGCGGTGGGCCCCCCCAACAACAAGAAGAAGCGCAGGCCAGACACGGAGGCAGAGTCGGCGTCGGCAGCACAGCAGCTGGCTGCTGCCAACGACCACATCATGCACATGTACAATGCAATGTGCAGCATGCAGTGCCGGCTGATCGCGGCCCAGGCGCGCGGCAAGGAGCTGCAGCGCCAGCTGACAGGGCAGCATGAGGGCGAGGCTGCCAGGCTTGCCAAGGCCACGGCTGTGGGCTACGAGGCAGCCATACCGCTCGCTGCCTGCATGGCAACAGCAGCAGCATTGGCAGCCACTAGCGCTAAGCTGCGCCGGCTGGGCGGCAATGAGGAGGAGGAGGCGGCGGCGGCGGCGCAGGAGCAGTAGGTGTACATCATCACCAGCTGATCTGCCATGTAACACCGACTCTTGTCTGTTAGTCACTTGTTAGTCAACGTAACGTAGCGCCTCTGGGTCCTTTTTAGCTCGCTTGCTTGCTTGCTTGCTGTGCACCCTGTCAGCAGCCAGCCACCACCATGCGTGAGCAGGACCAGCAGCTCGTAAGGGCATTCAATGCCAAGCAGCTCGCTCTGCTTGCCGACACCACTGCCAGGCCAGCACGCGCAACCTGGAGCAGCGACGTCCTGGTGATCCCATGCGAAGGCCCTCTGAGCATTATTGATGCGCAGTGCAATGCCATTGGCACCTCCTCACTCGACACCTATGCAAGTGCTAGCTGCTCGGCCGTCTACTTCAGGCGCAATGCCGGCGCCCTGCTGCTGCTGGGCGACCACACCTCGGCCTACCGCCAGGACTTTGCTCTGCGTGCGCATCACTCGCTTGGCCTGGGCCATGCCACGACCACCAAGAGGCTGCTAGAGCCAGGCCTCATGAGCTGGGACAGCGTGTTCTTCAGCAACATGCCTCCCTTCAACACGCTGGGTGCTGGCTTCAAGGCACTGCGGCCCAACAGCTACCTGGAGGGCGTCAGGGGGCCCGTGGTGGTGGCACCCAACATCTGCAAGCAGTATGAGTGTGGTACCATGGCACTGGCATTCCTCGACTTCCCAGCAGGCCGTGGTGATGTTCGCCTGCAGCAGCAGCAGCAGCAGGAGGGCCTGCTGGACTGGCAGGCACTGTTTGAGCAGGTGGCTGCCAGCATCGTGGCAGAGTATGGTTGTTAGTGAGGAGGTTGTTGTTGTTGTTGGTGGTGGTGGTGGCAAGCAGCAGGGTTGTTGCTGAGCACTGTTGTTGTCGTCAACTGGTTACACTTGCTTTCAAACCAAGTTCGGGTGCCCGACGCCTTTCCAGTCCGTTCGAAACCATTATAGTTGCGTCACAACACTATCGAATGAAGCCACCTGTTCATCAGTGGCACCGACTCAGTAGCCTTCCAACAAACAGCAGCTGCTTCACACGTTCCACGCACACAGACACACAAAACAGTCAAAAGCAAGCCAAACAGGCCAAAGCAGGCCAAAGCAGGCCAAAGCAAGCCAAACTAGCCAGCGAACAGCAGGGTGCTCCCGAACGCACCGCAGCTCGCCTGTCCAAAGGGGCAAGCAACGCAAACGCAAATCAGTCATCCAGCCAAACCAAACCTTTGCTGGCAGCATGCAACCGTCCCCAGTCAACGGCCCAGCAACAGACGAGGCAGTTGTTGCTGTCTCAGGTGAGCAGGTTGTTTGACCAGCGAGTGTGAAGTGTGCAGGGTGCCGATGCAGAAGCCATGTGAGTCACCTGCTGCTGCTGCTGCTGCTGCTGCTGCTGCTGCTGATTGTGTGTAGCCCTGCACGATGCTATCAAGTCTGGCAGCGCCGAATGTGTGCGGGCCCTCATGAGGCGTGGGGTCGACATCAATGCCAGGTCCAGCATCACAGGCGTCACACCCCTGCTCGTGGCTGCATCAGCTGGCAGCGATGAGGCAGTAGCACTGCTGGTAGAGTGTGGCGCTGACGTCAGTGCAGCAGCCCGCAAGAATGGCATGACAGCCCTTCACATGGCAGCAGCGCATGGCAGCGCTGCCATGGTGACGCTGCTGATGCAGCATGGCGCCGACGTCAATGCTGTGGATGCAGCTGGCTGCACTCCCCTGCATGCTGCAGCCAGCTGCAGTAGCAGGGCTGCAGCAGCAGAGGCCCTGCTCAGCAACCCGGCATCGAATGCCAACGTAGCAGCCCACAACGGCATGACAGCCCTGCATGTCGCAGCAGCCCATGGCATCAGTGCTGGCACGCTGCAGCTGCTGCTGCTGCATGGCGCAGACATCCATGCAGCCGACCAGCATGGCCTGACGCCGCTGCACACGGCCGTCATTGCTGGCAGGCACAGCACAGCACAGCAGCTGCTGGACCTGGGCGCAGACGTGGATGCACTGGATGCCGTGGGGTGGTCTGCCTTGTATGCTGCTGTCATCAAGGGAAGGCACGACATGGTGGCCCTGCTGCTGGCTCGTGGCGCAGATGCAAATGCCTCGGCTGGCGAGGGCTGGACAGCCCTGCATGCAGCAGCAGCTGCTGGCCGGCAGTCCATTGTCGCGCTGCTGCTAGACCATGGCGCCAACGCCAGCGCACAAAACAGCCAGGGCAAGACGGCCATGCATGCAGCCGTGTTCAGCGCAGCAGCGAGCAGCATGCTGGGCCTGCTGCTGAGGCGGGGTGCAGATGCTAGCACGGCTGATGAGGATGGCTGCACGGCGCTTCACCTGGCCGTCAACAGTGGCGACCATGCCACAGTGCAGCTGCTGCTGAGTGCCGGTGCACCTGTCGGCGCCATGGACCGCCATGGCTTCTCGCCCCTGCGCCTGGCAGTGCTGCGCGGCGAGCAGGAGCACAGCATAGTGCTGCTGCAGCTGCTGCTACTGGCACAGGAGCAGCAGCATGGGGGCGACTTCTTTGTTGCCTGGCCTGCCCTTGCAGATGCCCTCGAGCTGGCAGCAGCACACGAGCGCTGGCACATGTGCGCGGCTCTGCTGAGGGCGGCACTCTGGGGCTCTGCCAGCAGCAGCAGCAGCGCCGGAGGACGGCGCTCAGTGCAGCTGGTAGCAGACTCCATACTTGGCCAATGGGCCCAGGCAACCAGGCAGCATGGGCAGGGCCTGGAGCAGCAGCGAGCACAGCTGGAGCAGGAGTGGGCAGAGCTGAGGGCAGCGCGTGCACGGCTGACGGTCGAGCGGACGGCTGTCCAGCACCTGGTAGTGCAGGCGGCAGGCCTGATGGTAGAGCAGCAGCAGCGCGCGGCGTGATGCGCGACCGTAACAGGCTTGCCAGAGTGGGGCTTGACCTGCTTGGAGGCTTGTGTGTCAGTTTGGCTTGGCCCACTGGATGCTTTGGTTGGTTGAATGGGGGGCCTGTGTGTCACTTGGCTCGACCTGCTGAGTTTGTTTGTGGTGATTCATGTCAGTTGGTTGGTTGGGTCACCCATGTTGTGCCAAAACGTGACAGGATTGAGGTGAACGCACAACCCCTCTCCCTGTCTCGTGCGTTCCTGAAACTCCTCACAAGTCTCTGTCTCTGTGTTCTCCGTGCCCTGACACAGCAAGTTGTTGTTATTGCCAAATCACTGTAACATATCATCAGCAAGCTGCGCCGGCCTTTGCACACCTTTACATGCATTCGTTCACTAGGCGTTTGTTGTTCTCAGACAGGCAGACCCAATACACTTTGCAGCGTCGCCTAGCAGCAGCAGCAGCAGCAGCAGCAGCAGCCAAGGGCAAGCCGTGCGTGGTTGCTGCCAGATGGTGGGACGATGCTCTCTTGCCTAGTGCTAGTTGCTGCCTTCTGTGCGCCCGATGCATTGCTGGCTGTTAGAGCTGCTGCTGCTGCTGCTGCTGCTGCTTGCAGGAGGCCCGCTTGGAGTGGCAGGACATGATGGCAGCAGGCGCTGCCAGTGCACCACAGGCAGTGGCACAGTTTGGAGCGGGGCTCATCAGTGCACCTGCACAGCACGTGTACCTGCAGCTGGACCCTGGCAGTGATGCCAGGCCAGAGCAGGATGTGGCCGAGGTGTATGGCAGCATTGCAGCCGCCATAGGGCAGCTGCCTGCCGTGCCCAGCATGCACCTTGCCATTGGCACGGTGCCCTATGTGCTGGGCTGGCGCGAGGGCATGCCCACAGCCTGGACTGCAGACAGCAGCCGCGCCGTGCTGTGCGCCATTGCCAGCAGCAGCAACAGGAGCAGCCTCAAGGGCCTGGAGCTGATCAGCCAGCGTGCATTTGTGGACCAGGTAGGGGGGTGGAGAGGGCTCGACCTGGCCGTCTTCCCTGCCCTGACCAGCCTGGCCACTGGCTACTATGTGCTAGGGGGCGTGGGCACACAGCAGCAGCAGCAGATCGTGCAGGCCCACGGCAGGGCCTGGGTTCCAGCTGGGCTGCGGGAGCTGAGCCTTCGCGGGCAGACAGCTGGCGCCCTGGCAGCCCTCACGGCCGCGCCGGCCCTTGGGCAGCTGGTCGTCGACACAGGCACGCTGCCTGGCTGGCAGTGCGAGCAGCTGGCGCAGCTGACGCAGCTGACGCGGCTCTCTGTGGGCTGCATGACCAGCAGCAACAGCGCCGAGCTTGCGCGCGCACTGCATGGCCTGCCTGCGCTGCAGAGCCTGCACATTGGGTGCAAGGACTGCAGTGCAGATGATGTGGTGTCGGTGGCAGGCGCTACTAGTGGCCTGCACATGCTGACGTGGCTGTCTCTGGAGCTGCATGGCAGCGTGGGCCCAGTGGGCGCAGGGTTTGCAGAGCAGCTGGCAGGCCTGCGCGGCCTGCGGCATGTGCGCGTGGCGAACCAGATGGGAGAGGCTGCCGTGGGCAGCTTCAGGCAGCACCTGCCGCACGTAGAGCTGGGTAATGCGTGGGCTGCCATGGAGACTTGGGTGTTGCACTGAGCTGAGCTGGGTGTTGTAAACAAGCAAGCAAGCACCCAACGCAACAACTGACCCGACGCGATTCAAACGATCGTGACAGACATCAGCGTTACTTTGACCGGGCAGGCCATTCAAAAGGCATCGCAGCGTCCACGGCACAGCCAGCAGTTGTTGGTTCGTTGCCCTGTTCACGATGCCGTCATCTGCTTCGTTAGACCTAATGGTGGGCAGCGAAGGCTCCTGCACAGCCTTCATGCAGCGGCTAGCAGCAGCAAGGAGCAGCAGCCCAGGCAGCTCCTGCAGCAGCAGCAGCAGCAGCAGCTACTTCAGTTGTTGTGGCAGCACAATCTCCCTAGCAACCCGCAGCAGCTGCATGCCAACAGCAGCAGCAGATCAGTGCCACCAAACAGCAGCAGCAGCAGCAGCAGCTGCCAGCTGCTCGCCTGTCCGCGCACAATCTCGCCAGCCCAGTGAAGCAGCAACAGCGAGCAGCGATCACAGCACCTGCTCTCACTTTGGTTGCAGCCCCTCACTCCTCTCCTCGGCAGGTGGTGCCAGCAGCCCTCTGGCATGCCTGCCGGTGCTGGAGGATGAGCTGGACGGCCCAACCATGCACATGTGTGCGACTTACGCCAACGACATGTTTGTCAACATGGACCGGCTGGACGCCAGGGTAAGCCTGCATGATGGTGTGTGTGTGTGTGTGCCGGCCGCGCCGCGCCGCTGACTCTGACGCTGCACTTGTTGTGTGCTGTGGCGGCACAGGCAAGCGCCCGCGCCTGCCTGCTGGGCAAGGGCAGGGCAGCCGCAGTCAACTGGATCATCTGCGCCTCTGATGAGCTCAAGGTGAGGCCCAGCAGCCGCCCAGCCAACGGCTACTAGGCCGCCACTTGACGCCTTTTGCGCTTCCCCTGCCCTTGCCTGCTGCTGCAGCTGAGCCTGGAGACGGTGCACTCGGCTGTCAACGCCATGGACCGCTTCCTTGCAGCCGCAACAACAAGCACAACGACGGTAAGCAAGCAGCAGCAGCCTGAGCAGCGAGCGGAAGCGGAAGCAAGCGCTGAGCAGCACCACCTGCTGTGTGCCTGCAGGCTGCTGCTGCTGCTGCTGCGCTGCTGGCCAGCAGCAAGTTCCATGAGACCATCATCCCCAAGCCGGCACACATTGCTCGCCTGCTCGATGGCAGCAGCTGCACGGCAAGCATGCTGATCAGCAAGGAGCTGGAGCTGCTCAAGGCACTGGACTACCAGGTTGGCTGGCTGCCAACCGTGCAGACATTCATGCCCAGGCTGCTCAAGGCAGCGGGCTACAGGCACAACCTCCGGCTGAGCTTCATGGCAGAGTTTGGCAGCGAGGTGGCGCTGTCAGACAACACTGGATGCTTCCGGCAGCTGCCACACAAGCAGCAGGCAGCAGCCATCGTCTACGCCAGCTGCATGCTGCTAGGCGAGCCCATGAGCGAAGCGCTCTTCACCTTTGCAGGCCAGCCGCGCCACGCCGTCCAGCAGCACAGCGTGCACGTCCTGCGCATGATGATGGCGGCCGCAGCCAGCAAGGGCAGTGCGGCAGCCGTGCACAAGTACAGCTCAGAGCGCTGGTGCCGGGTCGCGCTGCAGCCCTTCCCCAGGTGGCTGCAGCAGCAGCTTGCGCTGGATGCGTAGTCGTAGTAGTAGTAGTAGTAGCCAGCTTCCTGCAAGCGCTCATGGCGTTTGTGTGTGCATGTGGTAGTGCGTTTGTCACTCGCCGTTTGGGCACATTGATGTAAAGGGCTTTGGATGAGTATCTACACTGTACATATGGGTGTGTGCTCCCTGCTGGGCTCTTTGCATAGCACGCAAATGTGGCAGGCGCTGCAACACGAAAAAGTCAAACAACACCAGCCAGCCAGCCAGCCAGCCAGCAACTTTGCGGGGGGCCGCGTTTGCGCCATGTGTCCAGCGCGCGACATCTGGGCCACGTCGCCAAACTCGAGCATGTCGCATGCCCGGCAGGCAGCGACGTCGAGCACGTAGGATGGCAGCACGCCGCCGCCGCCGCCAAGCAGGCTTGCCGTGTGTGGGCTCGGCCCAAATGGCGAGGCCATAGCAGCGACGATCGCTGGCGTCAAAGGTTGGTGGGTCGGGACTGTGCTTTGCATATGTGGCATCAACAGCATTTGCATGACGCGCAGCGGGGACTGTCGGACACCCGGCACGCTTTTTTTCAGTCGGGTCCCACAGCATGGCGACATCCACGAGCCAGTACTACTCCAAGCAGTTTGCAAGTGGCGCCCCCGTCCTGATGCTGCCCGCCGCCAATGGCCGGCTCAACGGCGTCAACCTAACAGACCTGAACCGGCGCGCCCGCATGCCGAGGGCGCGCGCCGCACAACACGTCACCTCTTGGACCCTTCCCACAATCTCCACGCCGCGGAGCTTCAACACGTGCCGCAGCGTGTGCTGGGCGCCCGAGCTGTCGCTCCTGGTGGCCGGCGACGACAGCAATGTCAGCGTGCTGACCTCGTCGGACTTTGGCCTCACGTGGACCTCGAGAGAGGCGGGCGTGATGTTGGGCATCGCAGGCATCTGCTGGGCACCCGAGCTCTCAATGCTGGTGGTGCTGAAAACTTTCGACCCTCCGGTGACCTCGTCGGACTGCGTCACTTGGGTCACGCGCACCATCCCACAAACAAACTGGGCAGGTGTCTGCTGGGCCCCAGAGCTATGCATGTTTGCTGCTTGCGGCGGAGGCGATGCCAAGGTCATGACGTCGTCAAATGGCATCGCATGGACGCTTGCCACAAACCCCGTCGGCAGCAGCTCGGGCATGAGTTGCATTTGCTGGTCGCCTGGACTGGGCCTATTTTGCGCTGCCGGCACCGACCAAGGCATGACGTCACCAAACGGCACAACGTGGACGCTCTTTGCCCTGCCGGCAGAGGCAGGGCAGTGCACGGCCATGTGCTGGAGTGCGGAGCTCGCCATGTTTTGTGCCGTCACCGACACTGGCAAGGTGCTGACGTCGAGCACTGGCAGCAGCTTCTCATCCTTCGACACGCCTGCCACGCAACTAGCTGGGGTGGTTTGGGCGAAAGAGTTGTCCATGTTCTGTGCGGTCCCAAGCAGCAGCAACTCAGCATCGATGCTTACCTCACATGATGGCACCACTTGGGCGACGCGTGCGACCCCCATCTTTACTGCCGCCTCCATCTGCTGGATCCCCGAGGCGCGCAAGTTCTTGTGCCCATCCACGAATGGCACCTCGGCACTTGCCTCGGTGCCACCAGCCCCCCTCTGGGACATCAGCGCTGCAGGGACGAGCGTCCGCACCAACGCCCGGGTCTGCATCGGCACCAACGCCACGGCGTCAGCGCTCAACGTCGCCGGCAGCATTGAGGCCACCGGCAACATTACCGGCTTTGTCTCCGACGCGCGGCTCAAGACAGACGTGTGCCCGATGCTCGACTTTGACGCGCTGCTCGATGGCCTGCGCCCATGCCGCTTCACGTGGAACGAGCTCGGCCAGCGCGTGTCGGGCAAGGGTGCCGACGTGCAAGAGCTTGGCTTCCTTGCACAAGAGGTGGAGGCCGTGCTGCCAGAGGTCGTGGCGAAGCACGAGGTCGCAACCCAGCTCCTGGGGTTGCGACAGCCAGTCAGGAGCATTGCGTACGACCGCATGGTGACAGTCGTCATCGCGTGCCTGCAATCGCAGCGCGCCCGCATCGCTGCCCTCGAGCGTGCGGTCGCGCGCTTGCGCCTTGCTGAGGATTGTGTTGAGCCCTTGTAGGAGAACGGGGAGCGGCATGGCAACGGCGTACACGAGCTACCGGCAGCAGACCATTGGGGGCACAAGCACGCTCATGACGCCCAAGGCCAACGGCAACTTCAACGGCGTCAACGTCACGGCCATGAACGACCGGGTGCGTGCAAGCCGTGCGGTTGCACGGGCGACGGTTAACAGCTGGGTGACGAGGACTAGCCCTGTGGCGGGCGCGGCCTGGCGCGCCGTGTGCTGGGCGCCCGAGCTGGCGCTGTTTTGTGCCGTCGGCAATGCCAATGCCGTTGCTACGTCGCCTGACGGCCTCACCTGGACAAGTAGAAGTACTGGTTTCGGTTACGGTAACGAGAACTGGAACTCGGTGTGCTGGTCGCCGGAGCTGCAGCTGTTTGCGGTCGTGAGTTCTAGGTTTTGTATCATGACGTCTCCCAACGGCACGCAGTGGACGGGGTATGTGGCCCCGGGCTCCAATGCCGTGCAGTCCATGGTATGCTGGGCGGCGGAGTTGGCGCTGTTTTGTGTCGCGTACGTGTTTACTGCGCGCTCTAGCAATGGAAGCACTTGGGTCGGTGGGTCTGGCTTAGGCACCGGTGCCCTGGAGGGGCTGTGCTGGGCACCCGAGCTTGGACTGATTTGTGCCTGGACTACGAGCAAGGTGCTCACGTCGCCAAACATGCTCGACTGGACGACGTCGGTCATCCCTACATCTTCTGCAACATGGTCGAGCATCTGCTGGGCGCCCGAGCTCGGCCTGTTCTGCGCCGTGGCCAGCGCAGCCTCGGATCTCAACATGGTCATGACGTCGCCAAACGGCAGCACGTGGACGCTGCGCAGCGTCCCTGTCGGCAGTGCCTGGGACACGGTCTGCTGGGTGCCCGAGCTGTCGCTGTTTTGTGCAGTGGCCCGCTCTGGCACGGATCGCGTCATGACTTCGCTAGATGGCATCAACTGGACGGCAATCTCATCATCGACTGCTGCCACAAGCAGCGCTGCCTGGGAGGGCCTGTGCTGGTCAAGGGAGCTGGGCATGCTTTGCGCGGTCGGCGGCACTGGCGGCATCATGACAAGCGGCCGCCCGGGTTGGGTCGCGCTTGCCGAGGGCACGGCCGCGTGGGTGGACGAGAACACCAAGGTCGGCATTGGCACGCTGGCGTCCACGGCCGTGCTAAACGTCGCCGGTGCCATCGAGGCGACTGGCGACGTCGGTGCCTCTGTGTCAGATGCGCGCCTGAAGACCAGCGTGCGGCCGCTGCTTGCCGACGATCCGGCCGTGCTTGGGGGGCTGTGTGCGTGTCGCTTTGCATGGAACGAACTTGGACAGCACGTCACCAAGGCACCGCACGGTGCCCTGGAACTGGGCTTTGTTGCACAACAGGTGCGCGCGGTGCTGCCAGAGGTCGTGCACAACAACCTGACTGCCACAGCACTGGCAGGCTGTGCTGCCGAGCCCATCCTAGGCGTCGCGTATAACAAGGTCGTGCCGTATGCGCTCGCATGCGTCAAGTCGCAGCGCGGCCGCATCGAGGCGCTCGAGCGCAAGGTCGCGGGCCTTGAGCGTGAAGCAAGGTGAATAATTATGTGCAGCAGCGGCAGCACAATGGCCACCACCGCCTACAGCCAGCGGACGTTTGGGACCCAAACCCGCCTGGTGCTGCCGGCGTCGGCCGGCAAGTTCAACGGCGTCTGCATCACCGACCTCAACGAGCAGACGCGTGCGCCTCGCGCCACGGCCGCCGCGACGGTTGCCAACTGGAAGCAGGTGCCGGCGTCTCAAACTAGCCCATATCACAACAGCGTCTGCTGGTCACCTCAGCTTGGGTTGTTCTGTGCGGTTTCGAACAGTTTGAGAAGCGCGATGACGTCACCTGACGGGTCCACGTGGACGTCGCGCACCGCCGCGGCCACCATCCCGTGGGGTTCGGTGTGCTGGGCCCCGGAGCTTGGTCTGTTTTGCGCAGTGTCCTCCAATGGTGGGACAATTGAGAACTGCGTCATGACGTCGAGCGATGGCGTCACGTGGGTCGCTCGCACAGCGGCTGCCTTGAGGAGTTGGCAAACCCTGTGTTGGGCAAGCGAGCTTGGCATGTTTTGTGCGGCTTCGCCGTCGACCGTGATGACGTCTACGGATGGTATCACATGGACGGAAGTAACACTCCCTGCTTCTAATCAGATTAATTATGGCATATGCTGGGCAGCCGAGCTCCAACTCTTTTGCATTGTTGGCGGTTCACAAATCTCAACCGCCATATCCCAGTGTTTCACCTCATCTAATGGCCAAGCATGGACGGCGAGTGTAAGCCCAAAAGCAATTTGGCGGGCTGTGACCTGGGCACCCGAACTGGGCCTATTCTGTGCGGTTGCGGGCCAGGGTAGCGGCACCCTCACCATGCGTGTCATGACGTCGCCAGATGGCACCACATGGACCTCGCGCAGGGCTACTGCTCAACATTTCTGGATTTCCATGTGTTGGGCACCCGAGCTGTCCATGTTTCTTGCCGGTGCATTTGGTACGTCAGGCACTGCTACGAGCGGGACGTTCCTCATGGCCTCTTCCGACGGTATCAACTGGACGTCGTGTCCCAGAGTCTTACGCGTATTATCCTTGTGCTGGGCGCCCGAGCTGTCGATGTTTTGTGTGATGCACACTGATAACGCATCAACCTCGTGCATCCCGGGCTGGCGCGCCGTCGGCTCGCCCACCTACATGGCACTCGAGCCAGAGTGTAGCGTGTGCATTGGCACGGCGTCTGTGGCGGCCAAGCTCAATGTGCAAGGCGCCATCCAGGCAAGTGGCGACGTGTCGGCATTTGTGTCGGATGCCCGGCTCAAGACAGCCATGCAGCCACTAGCCGACCATGACGCCATGCTCGACGGCCTGCGCGCGTGCCGGTTCCGCTGGAACGAGCTTGGCCAGCGCGTGTCGGGCAAGGATGCCGACGCATGCGAAGTCGGCTTCATTGCACAAGAGGTGCAGGTCGTGGTGCCTGAGGTCGTGTGCGTAAATCAGGCAGCGAGTGCCGCCGCTGGCCAGGATGGCATCCTCAGCATTGCGTACGAGAAGCTCGTGGCGGTGGCCATTGCATGTCTGCAGGCGCAGGATACACGGCTTGCAGCACTCGAGCACGAAGTCGACGACTTGCTGCAGCGGCGGCTCCGCCAGTCGCCAGCCACTTGAGAGGGCGAGGGGCAGCTTGGCGTGGTGTGCACCTTCCCTCGGCTTGACCTGCTAAATCTCACTTGAGCCCTGCTCGCGACAATGCTCTGACAAATACATGTGTGACGAGTGCAGCCCCCTCTAACGCATGAGGTTGTGCCTACTTGCCTCTGCAACGCACGTCCGAGCCTGTTACAGTTGACTGGATAACTACTGCTGCTCGCATGCCGTGCGATGGCCGCTAAGGGCCCCTTCTGGCGTCGATTCCTGGCTGTAATGACCGTAACAAAGATCGTTTGAGCGTTCGCTGCCCATCCCACCCAGGAGACAGTGGCACCCACACACAGAGTGACCGGTGCCTGCTGTTCTGTGCTGGGCACACACACACACACACACGCATGGCTGCTGCCATTGGCCCTGTATGGTTGTCCCCCCTGGGCCTGGCAGAGGACAGGGGCCGCTTGGGGCTGCCACTACTCAGCGGCCTGCAGCAGCAGCAGCAGCAGCAGCACCTGATCATTCTGGACACGATCTCCTACCGCCCCTTGTCTCATTACGTGGCAGCCATCCCCGAGCCAGAAGCACAGAGCATCCTGTGCAGCCTCAAAGCGCGCATGCAGGGCTTCAAAGACAGCATAAACGTCAGCGTGCACGGCGACTGCATGGCGCGACTCAGCCAGATCTTTGAGCAGGAGGGCTTTCAGGCACAGAACTTGCGGCTGGCGCTGAAAGCAAGCACCATGCAGTACCTGTTCACCATGTCCCGCTCGGCCTGCAGCCAGGTGGAGCAGCAGGCAGAGGCAGCCATCAAGCGCCTCGATGCAGCAGCAGCAGCAAGCCGCAAAGACATGCTGCTGGATGGGCTGCAGCAGGTGTATCAGCAGCAGGTGCGGCGCCGCCGCCGCAGCCGCAGCACGCAATGCCATGCTGTGGCTGCCTGACGTGTCTGTCTACAATCTGACTGCTGCAGATGTACTCGAGTGTCCAGACCCTGGTCATGTCGCACCTGGTGGGGCTGATGTGCTGCCCGCTGCTGGAGGTGGCACGCGACCTGCATGGGCAGCCAGCAGCACAGCACAGCACAACCTATGAGCGCCACACGCGCCTGGCCCATGCCATGCTCAAGTGCCTGTTCCAGCTGCCACGCACCGTTGTGGTGCAGCTGCCTCCGTTTTGGTGCTGGCGCTTGCAGGGAGACCCGGCGCTGCGTGCAGAGTGTGCAGCCTCGCATGCCAGCATGCTGCAGGCCAGCGCCCACAGCCATCTGCTAGCCATGATGAGCCGCTTTGACATCGACCATGCCCTGGCCCGGGACCTGGGCAAGGGCAGTGTGGTGCTATGCAACCCTGCCAAGGAGCTGATGCGCACATGCAACGTCGCAGTGATGACGTGCTTTGCCGGGGCCAAGTGGCACGCATTCCCAGGCCCTGCGCTGCCAGTGAGCGGCAGCAGCGATGACAGGTCGCAGCAGCAGCAGCAGCACGTGCTCCTAAGCGCCATCGCCATCCTCATGACAAAGCCAACAGCCTACGAGTATGCAGCGTAGCAGCTCACAACAATCATCATCCGTGCTGTGCAGGCAGGGAGGCGTGTGTGCGCAGCTGGCTGGCTGGCTGGCGTGTTATACCTCCCTCACTCGCTCTTGCGGAGCAAGTAGTAGATGCATGCGATCATTGCGGCGCAGCCTACACATCCGCCTAGGACGCTGATGGTAGATTTGCAGCCTTCGTCGAGCTCTTTGCTGCCTGAACGGCAGACCATCCCCTTCACGCAGGAGGCTATGCAGCCAGAGCACACGCAGAGCAGGAACCACTTGAATGCCGTCGAGTTGTTGCTGTTACCCATGGTGTTAGTGATAGTAGTAGCAGCCAAACAAAAAAAACCGGTTTCAGGCGCATGTCGTTGGCCGGCCGGCACGCGCGCCTCCTTGCATGCGACCTCTGATAGAGTGACAACTGCCGTGGCTGTGCTCATCGTGTAACTTCACAAGTTGGTATGGCCGATGGCGCTGATGCTATGCTGAAGTTTGTGGTTTGTGTGGTCTGAGTCAACGGCACGGCGAGCTTGACATCAGAAAATGTTGTGTAAGCACACCCAGGACGTTGTTGAGAGATGGTGTAGCACGCTTCACGATCACCTGCAAGCAGGCGTAGGTGCTGTTGGCTGTGAGAAACAGGCACGCGTCAATTCAACAACAACAGGGCAATGGTTGCCTAGAGTGACGTTCATGTACAAAAGGAACACACCGTGGATGCAGAGGGTACAGTCGTGGCCCAGGAGACAGCAGTGTGCCAAAGACTATGGGCCCAGACACTGGCTCAGCTGCTGAGCACTAGCTCTCCTCCTAGCACGCTGGCCGCTATCACATCAAAAGGAATCACAGCTCATGCATGCAAGCTGCTAATGGCAGAGCGACGCGCAGCTGCGTGCAGTTGACCGGGTTAATGTGTCCCCCCATGTCTATCATGGTGCTGCAAGGATCAGGCGCCATATCGCTGTCACAAATCAAAGGCGAGATGGGTGGGCCGACCCCGATCTGGCTCGGACAGTACCTTGCAACCAATACCACAACTGACGGCGTGCAAAACATCCCACGGAGCGGAGCCATCGGCTTCGGCGACTTCTTCTCCAAACAAAAGTTCAATGCCTTCTCACCCAAGTTCTGGCTGAGGATGGAGGACTTGAGCGCCATAGCACACGGCGACACAGTCTCCTCCTGGCCAGGCGCAGCAAACGGCAAAAACGCCACAGCCTACAGTGTTGGCACAGCAGGACTGCCCGTCGTCAACAGGGTGGCCGATCGGTGGCCCTTTGTGAGGCTCGGCACAAACACAAGCTCCAACGCAAACGGCAACTACTTTGACTTTGGCTCGCAGTTGTTCAACTTTGGCTCCGGCCCCCAAGCCGGGTTCACTGCAGTGGTCATGGCGCGCTTCTGTCGCCAGCCCGGTGACTATGAGCGGGTGTTTGACTTTGGGAACGGCGCTGGGCAAGACACCATGCTGATTGCGCGCAGATCAACAAGTACCTCGTTTACGCTTGACCACTATGCCGGCACAACTGCAGTCTACTTTACGCTTGGCACGCTCACTGGCGGGTGGCAAATCATGGCGCTGCGCATCAGGCCAAACGAGATCGCTTTCTTTGACGGCGGCTCCAAGTTCACAACCACTAACGCAACCTTCACGATGGCGAGCAACAAGCTTCTGACCAGAAACTACATCGGGCGCTCAAACTGGGCCGACAATGCTTATGCCAACATGGACATCCGTGAGGCGCTGTTCTATGAGCAGGCACTGACAGACGCGCAAATCAACACACTGCGCGACTACCTGTACTACAAGTACCCATGCGCGTACGTGGCAACCAGCATATCTTGGACGTCGGCCTTTGTGGCACAGCAGGTCACTGGGACCTTCCCTATCGCTGTGTCTGGCGTCAGCCCAGACGTGCAGTACCAACTGTGCAGCGAAGGCAAAAATAACAATGTCAATGTAGTGCGCGGCACCTGGAAGCTGCAGGCTGCCAAGAGCTTTGTGTGCAGCTTCGAGCTGTTCATGAAGGGATCGGCAGACACCGTGTGGTTCTTTGTGGGGTCGGCCACGCCAGGCACAAGCGAGGCGGGCAAAGACGGAAGTTATTGCGTACTCTTCAACGTGTACCCGCCGGCTCACACAGGCATTGGGGTGTACCTGATGTCGAATGGCACGGTGCTTAAAAAGGGCAGCTATGCAGTGAACGGTGTCTGGGAGCCCGTCGAGGTCATCTACACCAGGGGCCTGGTGGATACGTGGAAAGTCAACTGTAATGGCAGCAATGTCATCACGTACAGTGACCCCAACGACTCGTCGACCTTTGCTCAGATAGCAGGGACGCAGTGTGGCTTTGGTGGCAGGACCGGCGGTTTGACTGGCGACTTTTACATCAGGCGCGTCAACCTGTGCTACTCAGAGTACGACATGCCGCCGATCATGGCAGGCTTGGTAGGGTACTATACTGGCGAAAGCTTCTCAGGGACCACCTGGTTTGACGCTTCTGGCGCCGGGAACCATGCATCCACACTTGGCACGATCAACTCCACGCTGAACAACACAGTGAATCGCCTCAACGGCTGGGACTTCCTATCCGGCGGCACGGGCGCCAGCGTGACATTCCCGGCCGCCATCCTGCCAAGCACATACACAATCTTTCACCTGACCACTTACAACGGAGGGTCAAACGGGAGGATCTTCAGCAGCAGTGGCAGTGCGACTGCCAACTGGCTGTCAGGCCATCACTGGGGCAGGACCGGCATTGCATACCATGGAGACGGCACTGGGTGGGTCACTGACCAGGTGAACAAGTATTCTGGGTGGATCCTGAGCTCGGACCAGAACGCCTCTTACAGGGCAAACAAGGTGGACTTCACCACCAACAACGCGGCTGGGTCAGCTACACGCATAGGTATCAACCTGTACCCTAACGAGCAGTCCGACTGGGCTTGTGCGACCGCCATCGTATACAACAGGACTCTGTCCGCATCAGAGGTCGATACCGTGGAGAACTGGATCATACGGAAGTATGCGCTGCTGCCTATGATGGCTGAACCCCCTGTCCCTGCTGTTCAAACTTGGAGTGTCAACTCCTATGCACTCACCGGCTCTATGAACGCGACCTTCCGCCTGTGTGGATGCCGCGGGTCGCTCGTGTCTGCACCTGCTGCGGTGACCACTACAGTGATCTCCACCCAATTCAAGGCCCAAACGCTAAGTGTGAGCCTGTCTCCTGCATACACAGGGGAGGTTGTCCTGCAGAGACGCAACGCTGGCGGCGCCTACTTTGACTGTGCCCGCAAAGTTCTGAGCAGTGCGACAACGGTAACCTTTGACGGAGTAACAGAGACAGGGGAGGCCTGATATGTAATGGACTTCAGTGAAGTGAATCACAACCCACGTGCTCGTGGTGTGTGAACTAAGGTTGTTGTTGTTTATTAATGTATGTTAGTCTGCCAGCATGCAACTGCACTTATTAGCTCGACAACAAGCTCTGCACTCGCCGCAAACAACCTGCACTCGCTGCGAACGACCTGCACTCGCTGCGAACGACCTGCACCAGCTCGGCAACAACCTCTGCACTCAGCCGACAACGACCTGCACTTGGCACACAACAACCTCTGCACTCAGCCGACAACGACCTGCACTTCGTCGGCAACAAGCTCTGCACTCACTGGCCGACAACGACATCTGCACTCACTGGCCAACAACAACCTCTGCACTCACTGGCCGACAACAAGCTCTGCACTCAGCCGACAACAACCTGCACCAGCTCGTCGGCAACAAGCTCTGCACTTGCTGCCGACAACAACCAGCAATTGGCACACAACAACCTCTGGCCGACAACGACCTGCACATGGCACACAACCAGCTCGGCACGCGTACTGATGTTGGTGACTCCTCCTCCTCATCGTGCCCCCCCTCCCTGACGATGCTATCCCTTACTCCTCGGCGTCCTTGCTCGCCTCGTGCCCCAGGCTCTTCAGCACGCGGAAGATGAGGTACAGCGCAGCGGTGGCCCACAGCGCGACCCACTCGTCCCTGTTCCCCTGGCCCTGCCACACGAGCACATACACCAGCCCCCACTGCAGCAGCGGGTAGCGCTCGGCAATGCTCGCAAACACCTTGGGTGGGGCGGGGAAGCAGCCCGCCGCGCCGATGACGGTGGCCAGCGGGCCAAGGATCTGAGCTTCGAACGACGACGACGACAGCATGGCGGAGGGGTAGTACAAGCCGCCACACAAAGTTTTTAGAAACACACGCCCCGCTCGCCACCAACCACCAGCTCGACAACAACCAGCAATTGGTGCTCGCCACGGCCTCTGCACCACCAGCTCGACAACAAGCTTTGCACATGTTCGGCAACGATTGTTAAAGTCTCGCAATTAGTCGGCACACTCGCTGCAAACAACCGGCACTCAGCCGACAACAAGCTCTGCACATATTCGACGACGACCTCTGCACTCAGCCGGCAGCCGACAACAAGCTCTGCACATATTCGACGACGACCTCTGCACTCACTGGCCGACGACGACCAGCCGCAAACGACCTGCACATATTCGACGACGACCTCTGCACTCAGCCGGCAGCCGACAACGACCCGCACTTGTTGTTAAGCTGGCTGCACATATTCGACGACGACCTGCACCAGCCCGACAACAAGCTCTGCACTCAGCCGGCAGCCGACAACGACCCGCACTTGTGGTTAAGCTCTGCACATATTCGACGACGACCTCTGCACTTATCCGACAAATGACCTGCACTCAGCTCGACAACAACCAGCCCGACAACAAGCTCTGCACTCAGCCGGCAAACGACCGGCACCAGCCCGACAAACGACCTCTGCACTCAGCCGGCAGCCGACAAACGACCTCTGCACTTATCCGACAAACGACCGGCACCAGCCCGACAAACGACCTCGGCACCAGCCCGACAACAACAAGCTCTGCACCAGCTCGGCACAACCTCTGCACTTCGTTGCCAACAAGCTCTGCACTTATCCGACAAACTCACTGGCCAACAACAACCTCTGCACTTATCCGACAAACGACCTGCACCAGCTCGACAACAAGCTCTGCACTTTGTCGGCAAACGACCTGCACATCCTCTGCACAAGCTCTGCACTCAGCCTCGACCTGCACAACCTCGGCACTTAGCCGACAGCCGACACAAGTACTGCGCTCGCTGCACAAGCTCTGCGCTCAACCTCTGCACTCGCGGCAAACGACCTGCACCAGCCCGACAACAAGCTCTGCACTCAGCCGACAACAACCTGCACCAGCTCGGCAACAAGCCGACAACAACCTGCACCAGCTCGACACCAGCTCGCTGCAAACGACCTGCACCAGCTCGGCGCAAGCTCGGCACTCAGCCGACAACAACCTGCACCAGCTCGACAACAAGCTCTGCACCAGCCCGACAACAACCTGCAATTGGCACACAACAACCTCTGCACTCAGCCGACAACAACCTGCACATCCTCTACACCAGCTCGCTGCAAACAACCGGCAACAACCTGCACATCCTCTACACCAGCTCGCTGCAAACAACCGGCAATTGGCACACAACAACCTCTGCACTCAGCCGACAACAACCTGCACCAGCTCGACAACAAGCTCTGCACTCAGCCGACAACAACCTGCACATCCTCTACACCAGCTCGCTGCAAACAACCGTCAATTGGCACACAACAACCTCTGCACTCAGCCGACAACAACCTGCACCAGCTCGACAACAAGCTCTGCACTCAGCCGACAACAACCTGCGCATCCTCTGCACATAGTCGACAACAATCTCTGCGCTCAGCCGACAACAACCTGCACAACCTCTGCACCTGCTGCCGACGACCTGCACATCCTCTACACCAGCCCGACAACAACCTGCAATTGGCACACAACAACCTCTGCACTCAGCCGACAACAACCTGCACCAGCTCGACAACAAGCTCCGCACTCAGCCGACAACAACCTGCACTCACTGGCCAACAACAACCTCTGCACTTATCCGACAAACGACCGGCACTCACTGGCCAACAACAACAACCTCTGCACTTATCCGACAAACGACCGGCACCAGCCCGACAACAAGCTCTGCACTCAGCCGACAACAACCCGCACAAGCTCGACAACGACCTGCACCAGCTCGACGCAACCTCTGCACTCAGCCGACAACAACCGGCACTCAGCCGACAACAATCTGCACAAGCTCGGCACAACTTCTGCACTCAGCCGACAACAATCTGCACCAGCTCGACACAACCTCTGCACTCAGCCCACAACAACCTGCACAAGCTCGACAACAACCTCTGCACTTCGTTGGCAACAAGCTCTGCACTCGCCGACAACAACCTGCACTCAGCCGACGACCTGCACAAGCTCGGCACAACCTCTGCACTCAGCCGACAACAATCTGCACCAGCTCGGCACTCAGCCGACAACAACCTGCACTCAGCCGACAACAACCTGCACCAGCTCGGCACAAGCTCTGCACTCAGCCGACAAACGACCGGCACTCACTGGCCGACAACAACCTCTGCACTTATCCGACAAACGACCCCGACAACAAGCTCGGCACTCAGCCGACAACAACCTGCACCAGCTCAGCACACCCTCTGCACACAACCAGCACATCCTCTGCACCAGCTCGACAAACGACCGGCACCAGCCCGACAACAACCTGCACTCAGCCGACAACAACCTCTGCACCAACTCGACAACAACCTCTGCACTCAGCCGACAAACGACCGGCACCAGCCCGACAACAACCTGCACTCAGCCGACAACAACCTCTGCACCAACTCGACAACAACCTCGGCACTCAGCCGACAAACGACCGGCACCAGCCCGACAACAACCTGCACTCAGCCGACAACAACCTCTGCACCAACTCGACAACAACCTCTGCACTCAGCCGACAAACGACCGGCACCAGCCCGACAACAACCTGCACTCAGCCGACAACAACCTCTGCACCAACTCGACAACAACCTCGGCACTCAGCCGACAAACGACCGGCACCAGCCCGACAACAACCTGCACTCAGCCGACAACAACCTCTGCACCAACTCGACAACAACCTCTGCACTCAGCCGACAACAACCTGCACCAGCTCGGCACTCAGCCGACAACAACCTGCACCAGCTCGACAACAAGCTCCGCACTCAGCCGACAACAACCTGCAATTGGCACACAACAACCTCTGCACCAGCTCGGCACAACAACCTCTGCACTTTGTCGGCAACAAGCTCTGCACTCGCCGACAACAACCTCTGCACTTATCCGACAAACGACCCCGACAACAACCTCTGCACTCAGCCGACAACGACCTGCACAACCTCTGCACTCAGCCGACAACAACCTGCACCAGCTCGGCACAACCTCTGCACTCAGCCGACAAACGACCGGCACTCACTGGCCGACAACAACCTCTGCACTTATCCGACAACAACCGGCGCAAGCTCTGCACTCAGCCGACAAACGACCTGCACCAGCCCGACAACAAGCTCTGCACTCAGCCGACAAACGACCCCGACAACAACCTCTGCACTTATCCGACAACAACCGGCACCAGCCCGACAACAAGCTCTGCACTCACTGGCCAACAACAACCTCTGCACTTATCCGACAAACGACCTGCACTCAGCCGACAACAACCGGCGCAACCTCTGCACTTGTCCGACAAACGACCTGCACTCACTGGCCAACAACAACCTCTGCACTTATCCGACAAACGACCGGCACCAGCCCGACAACAACCTGCAACAACCTCTGCACCAGCTCGGCACAACCTCTGCACCAGCTCGGCACAACCTCTGCACTCAGCCGACAACAACCGGCACCAGCCCGACAACAACCTGCAACAACCTCTGCACCAGCTCGGCACAACCTCTGCACCGGCTTGGCACAACCTCTGCACTCAGCCGACAGCCGACAACAACCTCTGCACTTATCCGACAAACGACCGGCACCAGCCCGACAACAACCTCTGCACTTATCCGACAAACGACCTGCACTCACTGGCCGACAACAACCTCTGCACCCACTGGCCGACAACAACCTCTGCACCAGCCCGACAACAACCTCTGCACTCGCTGCAAACAACCGGCACCAGCTCGACAACAAGCTCGGCACTCGCTGCAAACGACCTGCACTTATCCGCCAACAACCTCTGCACTTATCCGACAAACGACCTGCACTCACTGGCCGACAACAACCTGCACCCACTGGCCGACAACAACCTCTGCACCAGCCCGACAACAACCTCTGCACTCGCTGCAAACAACCGGGCACCAGCTCGACAACAAGCTCGGCACCAGCCCGACAACAACCTCTGCACTCGCTGCAAACAACCGGCACCAGCTCGACAACAAGCTCAGCACTCAGCCGACAACAACCTGCACTCAGCCGCCAACAACCTCTGCACCAGCTCGACAACAAGCTCAGCACTCAGCCGACAACAACCTGCACTCAGCCGCCAACAACCTCTGCACCAGCTCGACAACAAGCTCAGCACTCAGCCGACAAACGACCTGCACTTGCTGCCGACGACCTGCACTCACTGGCCGCCAACAAGCTCCGCACTCAGCCGACAACAACCTGCACTTGCTGCCGACGACCTGCACTTATCCGACAACAAGCTCTGCACTCAGCCGACAACAAGCTCAATACATGTCAGGGAGGGCGAGGATGCTGACGACAGAGACGAGCGAGAGAGAGAGAGTGGCAGGATGCTGCCTGTTGGAGGCCTCCAATTAAAAGTGCCGCCGCCCCCCCCCATGTAATACATGGGGGGGGGCGGCGATGTCAGGGAGGGCGAGGATGCTGACGACAGAGGCGAGAGAGAGCCTCCAATGAAAAGCACTGCCGCCCCCCCCCATGTAATACATGGGGGGGGGCGGCGATGTCAGGGAGGGCGAGGATGCTGACGACAGAGGCGAGAGAGAGTGTGGCAGGATGCTGCCTGTTGGAGGCCTCCAATTAAAAGTGCCGCCGCCCCCCCCCAAGGATTACTTGGGGGGGGCGGCGATGTCAGGGAGGGCGAGGATGCTGACGACAGAGACGAGAGAGAGAGAGAGAGAGAGTGGCAGGATGCTGCCTGTTGGAGGCCTCCAATTAAAAGAGCCGCCGCCCCCCCCCCCCATGTAATACATTGGGGGGGGGGCGGCGATGTCAGGGAGGGCGAGGATGCTGACGACAGAGAGAGAGAGTGGCAGGATGCTGCCTGTTGGAGGCCTCCAATTAAACGACCTGCACAACCTCTGCACTCGCTCTAAACGACCCGCACATCCTCTGCACATAGTCGACAACAAGCTCTGCACTCGCGACAACCGACCTGCACCAGCTCGACGCAACCTCTGCACTCAGCCGACAACAACCTGCAATTGGCACACAACAACCTCTGCACTCAGCCGACAACAACCTGCAATTGGCACACAACAACCTCTGCACTCAGCCGACAACAACCTGCACCAGCTAGGCGCAAGCTCTGCGCTCAGCCGACAACAACCCGCACATCCTCTGCACATAGTCGACAACAAGCTCTGCACTCGGCCGACAACAACCTGCGCACTCTCTGCACTCAGCCGACAACAAGCTCTGCACTCAGCCGACAACAACCTGCACTTGCTGGCCGACAACAACCTGCACTTGCTGCCGACGACCTGCAATTGGCACACAACAACCTCTGCACTCAGCCGACAAACGACCTGCACCAGCCCGACAACAAGCTCTGCACTCTCTGCACTCAGCCGGCAACAACCTCTGCACCAGCTCGACACATCCTCCGCACTCACTGGCCGACAGCTCGACACAAGCTCTGCACAAGCTCTGCACCAGCTCGGCACGACCTCTGCACTCAGCCGACAACATCCTGCACTCAGCCGACAACAACCTGCACTTATCCGACAAACGACCTGCACTCACTGGCCAACAACAAGCTCTGCACTTATCCGACAAACGACCGGCACCAGCCCGACAACAAGCTCTGCACTCTCCGCACTCAGCCGACAACAACCTCTGCACTTATCCGACAAACGACCTGCACTCAACCGACAACAAGCTCTGCACCAGCTCGGCACTCAGCCGACAACAACCTGCACTTGCTGCCGACGACCTGCACTTATCCGACAACAAGCTCCGCACTCAGCCGACAACAACCCGCACCAGCGCGACAACAAGCTCCGCACTCAGCCGACAAACGACCGGCACCAGCCCGACAACAAGCTCTGCACTCTCTGCACTCAGCCGGCAACAACCTCTGCACCAGCTCGACACATCCTCCGCACTCACTGGCCGACAGCTCGACACAAGCTCTGCACTCACTGGCCGACACGACCTGCACCAGCTCGGCACGAGTAATTAAAGGCGCCGCCTCCAATTAAAAGCGCCGCCGGCCGATGTCAGGGAGGGCGAGGATGCTGACGACAGAGGCGAGAGAGAGAGAGAGAGAGTGGCAGGATGCTGCCTGTTGGAGGCCTCCAATTAAAAGTGCCGCCGCCCCCCCCCATGTAATACATGGGGGGGGGCGGCGATGTCAGGGAGGGCGAGGATGCTGACGACAGAGGCGAGAGAGAGCCTCCAATTAAAAGCACTGCCGCCCCCCCCCCATGTAATACATGGGGGGGGGGCGGCGATGTCAGGGAGGGCGAGGATGCTGACGACAGAGGCGAGAGAGAGTGTGGCAGGATGCTGCCTGTTGGAGGCCTCCAATTAAAAGTGCCGCCGCCCCCCCCCATGTAATACATGGGGGGGGGCGGCGATGTCAGGGAGGGCGAGGATGCTGACGACAGAGGCGAGAGAGAGAGTGGCAGGATGCTGCCTGTTGGAGGCCTCCAATTAAAAGAGCCGCCGCCCCCCCCCAAGGATTACTTGGGGGGGGGGCGGCGATGTCAGGGAGGGCGAGGATGCTGACGACAGAGACGAGAGAGAGAGAGTGGCAGGATGCTGCCTGTTGGAGGCCTCCAATTAAACGACCTGCACAACCTCTGCACTCGCTGTAAACGACCCGCACATCCCTGCACCAGCTCGACAACAAGCTCTGCACTCGCGGCAAACGACCTGCACCAGCTCGGCAACAAGCTCTGCGCTCAGCCGACAACAACCTGCACCAGCTCGACAACAAGCTCGGCACTCAGCCGACAACAACCTGCACTAATCCGACAACAACCTCTGCACTTATCCGACAACAACCTGCAACAACCTCTGCACTTATCCGACAACAAGCTCGGCACTCAGCCGACAACAACCTGCGCAACCTCTGCACTTATCCGACAAACGACCGGCACTCACTGGCCGACAACAAGCTCTGCACTTATCCGACAAACGACCCCCGACAACAACCTCTGCACTTATCAGACAAACGACCGGCACCAGCCCGACGACAAGCTCCGCACTCAGCCGACAACAAGCTCTGCACTCAGCCGACAAACGACCTGCACTCAGCCGACAACAAGCTCTGCACTCAGCCGACAAACGACCTGCACTCACTGGCCGACAACAACTTGCACCAGCTCGACAACAAGCTCTGCACTCACTGGCCGACAACAACCTGCACCAGCTCGACAACAAGCTCTGCACTCGGCCGACAACAACCTGCACCAGCTCGACAACAAGCTCTGCACTCAGCCGACAACGACCTGCACCAGCTCGGCACAACCTCTGCACCTGCTGCCGACGGCCTGCACTTATCCGACAACAAGCCCTGCACTCAGCCGACAACAACCTCTGCACCAACTCGACAACAACCTCTGCACTCACTAGCCGACAGCTCGACACAAGCTCTGCAGGGCATCTGCACCTGCTCGGCACAAGCTCTGCACCAGCTCGGCACGGCATCTGCACTCAGCCGACAACAACCTGCACCAGCTCGACAACAAGCTCTGCACTCAGCCGACAACAACCTGCACCAGCTCGGCACAAGCTCTGCACCAGCTCGACAACAAGCTCTGCACTCAGCCGACAACAACCTGCACCAGCTCGACAACAAGCTCTGCACTCAGCCGACAACAACCTGCACCAGCTCGACAACAAGCTCTGCACTTGCTGCAAACGACCTGCACTCGCTGCGAACGACCAGCACTCAGCCGACAACAAGCTCCGCACTCAGCCGACAACAACCTCTGCACTCGCTGCGAACGACCAGCACTCAGCCGACAACAAGCTCCGCACTCAGCCGACAACAAGCTCCGCACTCTCTGCACTCAGCCGGCAACAAGCTCTGCACCAGCTCGACACATCCTCCGCACTCACTGGCCGACAGCTCGACACAAGCTCTGCTCTCAGCCGACAACAACCTGCACTCACTGGCCGACACGACCTGCACCAGCTCGGCACGAGTAATTACAAGCGCCGCCTCCAATCAAAAGCGCCGCCGGCCGATGTCAGGGAGGGCGAGGATGCTGACGACAGAGGCGAGAGAGAGAGTGGCAGGATGCTGCCTGTTGGAGGCCTCCAATTAAAAGCACTGCCGCCCCCCCCCATGTATTACATGGGGGGGGGCGGCGATGTCAGGGAGGGCGAGGATGCTGACGACAGAGACGAGAGAGAGAGAGAGAGAGAGAGAGAGAGAGAGAGAGAGAGAGAGGCAGGATGCTGCCTGTTGGAGGCCTCCAATTAAACGACCTGCACAACCTCTGCACATAGTCGACAACAACCTCTGCACTCGCTGCAAACGACCCGCACATCCTCTGCACGTAGTCGACAACAACCTCTGCACTCGCAGCAAACGACCTGCACAACCTCTGCCCCGCTGCAAACGACTTGCACCAGCTCGACGCAACCTCTGCGCTCGCTGCAAACGACCTGCACCAGCTCGACGCAACCTCTGCGCTCGCTGCAAACGACCTGCACCAGCTCGACGCAACCTCTGCGCTCGCTGCAAACGATCTGCACCAGCTCGACGCAACCTCTGCGCTCGCTGCAAACGACCTGCACCAGCTCGACGCAACATCTGCGCTCGCTGCAAACGACCTGCACCAGCTAGGCGCAACCTCTGCACTCGCTGCAAACGACCTGCACCAGCTCGACGCAACATCTGCGCTCGCTGCGAACGACCTGCACCAGCTAGGCGCAAGCTCTGCCGCCAAGGATTACTTGGGGGGGGGGCAACGATGTCAGGGAGGGCGAGGATGCTGACGACAGAGACGAGAGAGAGCCTCCAATTAAAAGCACTGCCGCCCCCCCCCATGTAATACATGGGGGGGGGCGGCGATGTCAGGGAGGGCGAGGATGCTGACGACAGAGGCGAGAGAGAGTGGCAGGATGCTGCCTGTTGGAGGCCTCCAATTAAAAGTGCCGCCGCCCCCCCCCAAGGATTACTTGGGGGGGGGCGGCGATGTCAGGGAGGGCGAGGATGCTGACGACAGAGCACGAGAGAGAGAGAGAGAGAGAGAGAGAGAGAGAGAGAGAGAGAGAGAGAGAGAGAGAGAGAGTGGCAGGATGCTGCCTGTTGGAGGCCTCCAATTAAAGGCGCCGCCGGCCGATGTCAGGGAGGGCGAGGATGCTGACGACAGAGGCGAGAGAGAGTGGCAGGATGCTGCCTGTTGGAGGCCTCCAATTAAACGACCTGCACAACCTCTGCACTCGCGACAAACGACCTGCACCAGCTCGGCGCAACCTCTGCACTCGCTGCAAACGACTTGCACCAGCTCCACGCAACCTCTGCACTCGCGGCAAACGACCTGCACCAGCTCGACAACAAGCTCTGCACTCGCGGCAAACGACCTGCACAACCTCTGCGCTCGCTGCAAATGACATACAGCTCCGGCGCAACCTCTGCACTCGCTGCAAACGACCTGCACTTATTAGCTCGACAACAAGCTCTGCACTCGCTGCAAACGACCTGCACCAGCTCGACAACAAGCTCTGCACTCGATGCAAACGACCTGCACACAACCAGCACAACCTCTGCACTCGCTGCAAACGACCCGCACCAGCTCGGCGCAACCTCTGCACTCGCTGCAAACGACCTGCACACAACCAGCACAACCTCTGCACTCGCTGCAAACGACCTGCACACAACCAGCACAACCTCTGCACTCGCAGCAAACGACCTGCACAACCTCTGCACTCGCAGCAAACGACCTGCACAACCTCTGCACTCGCTGTAAACGACCTGCACCAGCTCGGCGCAACCTCTGCACTCGCGGCAAACGACCGGCACAACCTCTGCACTCGCTGTAAACGACCTGCACCAGCTCGGCACAACCTCTGCGCTCGCTGCAAACGACCTGCACCAGCTCGGCGCAACCTCTGCACTCGCTGCAAACGACCTAGAGCTCCGGCGCAACCTCTGCACTCGCTGCAAACGACCTGCGCATCCTTTGCACATAGTCGACAACAAGCTCGGCGCAACCTCTGCACTCGCTGCAAACGATCTGCACCAGCTCGACAACAACCTCTGCGCTCGCTGCAAACGACCTGCACAACCTCTGCGCTCGCTGCAAACGACCTGCGCATCCTCTGCACATAGTCGACAACAAGCTCTGCGCTCGCTGCAAACGACCTACAGCTCCGGCGCAACCTCTGCACTCGCTACAAACGACCTGCGCATCCTCTGCACATAGTCGACTACAAGCTCTGCGCTCGCTGCAAACGACCTACAGCTCCGGCGCAACCTCTGCACTCGCTACAAACGACCTGCGCATCCTCTGCACATAGTCGACTACAAGCTCTGCGCTCGCTGCAAACGACCTGCACCAGCTTGGCGCAACCTCTGCACTCGCGGCAAACGACCCGCGCATCCTCTGCACATAGTCGACAACAAGCTCTGCACTCGCGGCAAACGACCTGCACCAGCTTGGCGCAACCTCTGCACTCGCGGCAAACGATCTGCGCATCCTCTGCACATAGTCGACAACAAGCTCTGTGCTCGCTGCAAACGACCTGCACCAGCTTGGCGCAACCTCTGCACTCGCGGCAAACGACCCGCACATCCTCTGCACCAACTCGACAACAAGCTCTGCGATCGCTGCAAATTACCTACAGCTCCGGCGCAACCTCTGCACTCGCTGCAAACGACCTGCACACAACCAGCACAACCTCTGCACTCGCTGCAAACGATCTGCGCATCCTCTGCACATAGTCGACAACAAGCTCTGTGCTCGCTGCAAACGACCCGCTCCGACAAACGACCTGCACCAGCCCGACAACAAGCTCTGCACTCAGCCGACAACAACCTGCACCAGCTCGGCAACAAGCTCTGCACTCAGCCGACAACAACCTGCACATCCTCTGCACCAGCTCGCTGCAAACGACCTGCACAACCTCTGCGCTCGCGGCAAACGACCTGCACCAGCTCGGCGCAACCTCTGCACTCAGCCGACAACAACCTGCACCAGCTCGGCGCAACCTGTGCACCCGCGGCAAACGACCTGCACCAGCTCGACAACAACTTTTACACTCGCTGCAAACAACCGGCACCAGCTCGACAACAACTTCTACACTCACTGCAAACGCACAACCTCTGCACTCAGCCGACAACAACCTGCAATTGGCACACAACAAGCTCTGCACTCAGCCGACAACAACCTGCACCAGCTCGGCAACAAGCTCTGCACTCAGCCGACAACAACCTGCACCAGCTCGGCAACAAGCTCTGCACTCAGCCGACAACAACCTGCACAACCTCTGCGCTCGCTGCAAACGACCCGCACATCCTCTGCACAAGCTCGACAACAAGCTTTGCACTCGCGGCAAACGACCTGCACCAGCTCGGCACAACCTCTGCATTCAGCCGACAACAACCTGCACCAGCTCAACAACAACTTCTACACTCGCTGCAAACGACCTGCACCAGCTCGACACAACCTCTGCACTCAGCCGACAACAACCTGCACCAGCTCAACAACAACTTCTACACTCGCTGCAAACGACCTGCGCAACCTCTGCGCTCGCTGCAAACGACCTGCACCAGCTCGGCGCAAGCTCTGCGCTCGCTGCAAACGACTTGCACAACCTCTGCACTCAGCCGACAACAACCTGCACAAGCTCGACAACAACTTCTACACTCGCTGCAAACGACCTGCACAACCTCTGCACTCAGCCGACAACAACCTGCACCAGCTCGACAACAACTTCTACACTCAGCCGACAACAACCTGCACCAGCCCGACAACAAGCTCTGCACTCAGCCGACAACAACCTGCACCAGCTCGGCAACAACCTCTGCACTCAGCCGACAACAACCTGCACCAGCTCGGCACTCAGCCGACAACAACCTGCACAACCTCTGCACTCAGCCGACAACAACCTGCACCAGCTCGGCGCAACCTCTGCACTCAGCCGACAACAACCTCTGCACTCAGCCGACAACAACCTCTACACTCGCGGCAAACGACCTGCACCAGCTCGGCACAACCTCTGCACTCAGCCGACAACAACCTGCACCAGCTCGACAACAACTTTTACACTCGCTGCAAACGACCTGCACCAGCTCGGCGCAACCTCTGCACTCAGCCGACAACAGCTCGACAACAACTTCTACACTCGCTGCAAACGACCTGCACCATCTCGGCGCAACCTCTGCACTCAGCCGGCAGCCGACAAACGACCTCTGCACTTGTCCGACAAACGACCGGCACCAGCCCGACAACAAGCTCGGCACTCAGCCGACAACAACCTGCGCAACCTCTGCACTTATCCGACAAACGACCGGCACTCACTGGCCGACAACAACCTCTGCACTTATCCGACAAACGACCTGCACTCACTGGCCAACAACAACCTCTGCACTCAGCCGACAAACGACCCCGACAACAACCTCTGCACTTATCCGACAAACGACCCCGACAACAACCTCTGCACTCGCTGCAAACAACCGGCACCAGCTAGGCGCAAGCTCTGCACTTGTCCGACAAACGACCTGCACTCACTGGCCAACAACAACCTCTGCACTCAGCCGACAACAACCGGCACCAGCCCGACAACAAGCTCTGCACTCAGCCGACAACAACCGGCGCAAGCTCTGCACTTGTCCGACAAACGACCTGCACCAGCCCAACAACAAGCTCTGCACCAGCTCGGCACAACCTCTGCACTCGCTGCAAACGACCGGCACCAGCCCGACAACAAGCTCTGCACTCACTGGCCAACAACAACCTCTGCACTTATCCGACAAACGACCGGCACCAGCCCGACAACAAGCTCTGCACTCACTGGCCAACAACAAGCTCTGCACTTATCCGACAAACGAACGGCACCAGCCCGACAACAACCTCTGCACCAGCTCGGCACAACCTCTGCACTCGCTGCAAACGACCGGCACCAGCCCGACAACAAGCTCTGCACTCACTGGCCAACAACCTGCGCAACCTCTGCACTTAACCGACAAACGACCGGCACCAGCCCGACAACAAGCTCTGCACTCACTGCAAACAACCGGCACCAGCTCGACAACAACCTCTGCACTAATCCGACAAACCACCTGCACTCACTGGCCGACAACAACCTCTGCACTTATCTGACAAACGACCGGCACCAGCCCGACAACAAGCTCTGCACTCGCTGCAAACAACCGGCACCAGCTCGACAACAACCTCTGCACTTATCCGACAAACCACCTGCACTCACTGGCCGACAACAAGCTCTGCACTCGCTGCAAACGACCGGCACCAGCTCGACAACAACCTCTGCACTTATCCGACAAACCACCTGCACTCACTGGCCGACAACAACCTCTGCACTTATCCGACAAACGACCGGCACCAGCCCGACAACAAGCTCTGCACTCACTGGCCGACAAACGACCCCGACAACAACCTCTGCACTCAGCCGACAATAACCTGCACCAGCTCGACAACAACTTCTGCACTCGCTGCAATCAACCGGCACCAGCTCGACAACAACCTCTGCACTTATCCGACAACAAGCTCGGCACTCGCTGCAAACGACCTGCACTTATCCCCCAACAACCTCTGCACTCGCCGCAAACGACCTGCGCTCACTGGCCGACAACAAGCTCTGCACTCGCCGCAAACGACCTGCAATTGGCACACAACAACAAGCTCTGCACTCAGCCGACAACAACCTGCAATTGGCACACAACAACAAGCTCAGCACTCAGCCGACAACAACCTGCAATTGGCACACAACAACAAGCTCCGCACTCGCCGCAAACGACCTGCGCTCAGCCGACAACAACCTCTGCACCAGCTCGGCACAACCTCTGCACTTCGTTGGCAACAAGCTCTGCACTCGCCGCAAACGACCTGCACTCAGCCGACAACAACCTGCACCAGCTCGGCGCAAACTCTGCACTCAGCCGACAACAACCTGCACCAGCTCGGCGCAACCTCTGCACTCAGCCGACAACAACCTGCACATCCTCTACACCAGCTCGACAACAAGCTCTGCACTCAGCCGACAACAACCTGCACCAGCTCGGCGCAACCTCTGCACTCAGCCGACAACAACCTGCACCAGCTCGGCGCAACCTCTGCACTCAGCCGACAACAACCTGCACCAGCTCGACAACAACCTCTGCACTCAGCCGACAACAACCTGCACAACCTCTGCACTCGCTGTAAACGACCCGCACCAGCTCGACAACAACCTCTGCGCTCGCTGCAAACGACCTGCACCAGCTCGGCGCAATCTCTGCACTCAGCCGACAACAACCTGCACCAGCTCGACAACAACTTTTACACTCGCTGCAAACGACCTGCACCAGCTCGGCACAACCTCTGCACTCAACCGACAACGACCTGCACCAGCTCGGCACTCGCTGTAAACGACCCGCACCAGCTCGGCGCAAGCTCGGCACTCAGCCGACAACGACCTGCACCAGCTCGGCACAACCTCTGCACTCAGCCGACAACAAGCTCCACACTCAGCCGACAACAACCTCTGCACTTATCCGACAAACGACCTGCACTTATCCGACAACAAGCTCCGCACTCAGCCGACAACAAGCTCAATACATGTCAGGGAGGGCGAGGATGCTGACGACAGAGGCGAGAGAGAGTGGCAGGATGCTGCCTGTTGGAGGCCTCCAATTAAAAGAGCCGCCGCCCCCCCCCATGTAATACATGGGGGGGGGCGGCGATGTCAGGGAGGGCGAGGATGCTGACGACAGAGGCGAGAGAGAGAGAGTGGCAGGATGCTGCCTGTTGGAGGCCTCCAATTAAACGACCTGCCGGCCGATGTCAGGGAGGGCGAGGATGCTGACGACAGAGACGAGAGAGAGAGAGAGTGGCAGGATGCTGCCTGTTGGAGGCCTCCAATTAAACGACCTGCCGGCCGATGTCAGGGAGGGCGAGGATGCTGACGACAGAGACGAGAGAGAGAGAGAGAGTGGCAGGATGCTGCCTGTTGGAGGCCTCCAATTAAAAGAGCCGCCGCCCCCCCCCCATGTAATACATGGGGGGGGGCGGCGATGTCAGGGAGGGCGAGGATGCTGACGACAGAGACGAGCGAGAGAGAGTGGCAGGATGCTGCCTGTTGGAGGCCTCCAATTAAACGACCTGCACAACCTCTGCACTCGCGGCAAACGACCTGCACATCCTCTGCACTCAGTCGACAACAAGCTCTGCGCTCGCTGCAAACGACCTGCACTAGCTCGGCGCAACCTCTGCACTCGCTGCAAACGACTTGCGCAACCTCTGCACATAGTCGACGACAACCTCTGCGCTCGCTGCAGACGACCCGCACATCCTCTGCACATAGTCGACGACAACCTCTGCGCTCGCTGCAGACGACCCGCACATCCTCTGCACATAGTCGACAACAAGCTCTGCACTCGCTGCAAACGACCTGCACCAGCTCGGCGCAACCTCTGCACTCGCTGCAAACGACCTGCACCAGCTCGGCGCAAGCTCTGCACTCGCTGCAAACGACCTGCACCAGCTCGGCGCAACCTCTGCACATAGTCGACAACAAGCTCTGCACTCGCTGCAAACGACCTGCACCAGCTCGGCGCAAGCTCTGCACTCGCTGCAAACGACCCGCACATCCTCTGCACATAGTCGACAACAACCTCTGCACTCGCTGCAAACGACCCGCACATCCTCTGCACATAGTCGACAACAAGCTCTGCGCTCGCTGCAAACGACCTGCACATCCTCTGCACATAGTCGACAACAAGCTCTGCGCTCGCTGCAAACGACCTGCACCAGCTCGGCGCAACCTTTGCACTCGCTGTAAACGACCCGCACATCCTCTGCACACAGTCGACAACAACCTCTGCACTCGCTGCAATCGACTTGCACCAGCTCGACAACAACCTTTGCGCTCGCTGCAAACGACCTGCACCAGCTCGACGACAACCTCCGCACCAGATCGACACAAGCTCTGCACTCAGTCGACGACAACCTCTGCACTCAGTCGACGACAACCTCTGCACCAGATCGACACAACCTCCGCACCAGATCGACACAAGCTCTGCACTCAGTCGACGACAACCTCTGCGCTCGCTGCAAAGGACCCGCACATCCTCTGCACCAGCTCGACAACAAGCTCTGCACTCGCTGCAAACGACCCGCACATCCTCTGCACCAGCTCGGCACAACCTCTGCACCAGATCGACACAAGCTCTGCACCAGATCGACACAAGCTCTGCACTCAGTCGACGACAACCTCTGCACTCAGCTCGGCGCAACCTCTGCACTCAGTCGACGACAACCTCTGCACTCAGTCGACAACAACCTCTGCACTCAGTCGACGACAACCTCTGCACTCAGTCGACAACAACCTCTGCCCTCGCAGCAAACGACCTGCACCAGCTCGACAACAACCTCTGCACTCGCTGCAAACGACCTGCACAACCTCTGCGCTCGCTGCAACCTCTGCACTCGCTGCAAACGACCTGCACATCCTCTGCACATAGTCGACAACAAGCTCTGCACTCGCTGTAAACAACCTGCACCAGCTCGGCGCAACCTCTGCACTCGCAGCAAACGACCTGCACCAGCTCGGCGCAACCTCTGCACTCGCTGCAAACGACCTGCACCAGCTCGGCGCAACCTCTGCACTCGCTGCAAATGACCTACTGCTCCGGCGCAACCTCTGCACTCGCGGCAAACGACCTGCACCAGCTCGACACAAGCTCTGCACTCAGTCGACGACAAGCTCTGCACTCAGTCGACGACAACCTCTGCACTCGCTGCAAACGACCTGCGCCAGCTCGACAACAACCTCTGCACTCGCTGCAAACGACCTGCGCCAGCTCGACAACAACCTGTGCACTCGCTGCAAACGACCTGCACAACCTCTGCGCTCGCTGCAAATGACCTACTGCTCCGGCGCAACCTCTGCACTCGCTGCAAACGACCTGCACCAGCTCGACAACAACCTGTGCACTCGCTGCAAACGACCTGCACAACCTCTGCGCTCGCTGCAAATGACCTGCTGCTCCGGCGCAACCTCTGCACTCGCTGCAAACGCTGCCTGCACCAGCTCGGCGCAACCTCTGCACTCGCGGCAAACGACCTGCACTTTTTAGCTCGACAACAACCTCTGCACTCGCTGCAAACGACCTGCACAACCTCTGCACATAGTTGACAACAAGCTCTGCACTCGCTGCAAACGACCTGCACCAGCTCGGCGCAACCTCTGCACTCGCTGCAAACGACCTGCACACAACTAGCACAACCTCTGCACTCGCTGCAAACGACCTGCACTTATTAGCTCGACAACAACCTCTGCACTCGCTGCAATCGACCTGCACAACCTCTGCACATAGTTGACAACAAGCTATGCACTCGCTGCAAACGACCTGCACCAGCTCGGCGCAACCTCTGCACTCGCTGCAAACGACCTGCACACAACCAGCACAACCTCTGCACTCGCTGCAAACGACCTGCACACAACCAGCACAACCTCTGCCCTTGCAGCAAACGACCTGCACAACCTCTGCACTCGCTGTAAACGACCTGCACCAGCTCGGCGCAACCTCTGCACTCGCGGCAAACGACCTGCACACAACCAGCACAACCTCTGCCCTTGCAGCAAACGACCTGCACAACCTCTGCACTCGCTGTAAACGACCTGCACCAGCTCGGCGCAACCTCTGCACTCGCGGCAAACGACCTGCACACAACCAGCACAACCTCTGCACTCGCGGCAAACGACCTGCACATCCTCTGCACATAGTCGACAACAAGCTCTGCACTCGCTGTAAACGACCTGCACCAGCTCGGTGCAACCTCTGCACTCGCGGCAAACGACCTGCACATCCTCTGCACATAGTCGACAACAAGCTCTGCACTCGCTGCAAATGACCTACAGCTCCGGCGCAACCTCTGCACTCGCTGCAAACGACCTGCGCAACCTCTGCACTCAGTCGACGACAACCTCTGCACTCAGTCGACAACAACCTCTGCCCTCGCAGCAAACGACCTGCACCAGCTCGACAACAACCTCTGCACTCGCTGCAAACGACCTGCACAACCTCTGCGCTCGCTGCAAATGACCTACAGCTCCGGCGCAACCTCTGCACTCGCTGCAAACGACCTGCACATCCTCTGCACATAGTCGACAACAAGCTCTGCACTCGCTGTAAACAACCTGCACCAGCTCGGCGCAACCTCTGCACTCGCAGCAAACGACCTGCACATCCTCTGCACATAGTCGACAACAACCTCTGCCCTCGCAGCAAACGACCTGCACCAGCTCGACAACAACCTCTGCACTCGCTGCAAACGACCTGCACATCCTCTGCACATAGTCGACAACAACCTCTGCACTCGCAGCAAACGACCTGCGCCAGCTCGACGACAACCTCTGCACTCGCTGCAAACGACCTACAGCTCCGGCGCAACCTCTGCACTCGCTGCAAACGACCTGCACCAGCTCGGCGCAACCTCTGCACTCAGTCGACGACAACCTCTGCACTCAGCTCGGCGCAAGCTCTGCACTCGCGGCAAACGACCTGCACCAGCTCGACAACAACCTCTGCACTCGCTGCAATCGACCTGCACAACCTCTGCACTCAGTCGACGACATCCTCTGCACATAGTCGACAACAACCTCTGCACTCAGTCGACGACAACCTCTGCACTCAGTCGACAACAACCTCTGCACATAGTCGACAACAACCTCTGCACTCAGTCGACAACAACCTCTGCACTCAGTCGACGACAACCTCTGCACTCAGTCGACAACAACCTCTGCACTCAGTCGACGACAACCTCTGCACCAGCTCGACAACAACCTCCGCACCAGCTCGACACAAGCTCTGCACTCAGCCGACAACAACCTCTGCACCAGCTCGACAACAACCTCCGCGCCAGCTCGACACAAGCTCTGCACTCAGCCGACAACAGCCTGCATTTGATTACATGTGCTGATCGCAAAGTGCCGACCATTGTTGTGTGCTGCTGCACGCACAACAGCTCAGCCGCAGCTGTTAAATACATGTGCTGCGCCTGCTGCTGCTGCTCGCCATGCACGCACAACCGGCTCAGCCGCACACACACACACAAACACACCGTTAATTACATGTGCTCTCGCCATGCACGCACAACAGCTGTACCGGCTCAGCCGCAGCTGTCAAATACATGTGCTGCGCCTGCTGCTGCTGCTCGCCATGCACGCACAACCGGCTCAGCCGCAGCTGTTGTTCAGTACATGTGCTCTCGCCATGCACGCACAACAGCTGGTGAGTCATGCGCTGCCGCCTGTGATGAGTCATATGCGCAAACAGCTCTACCTGATGACTCACCAGCAGCACCCTTCCCAAGCTGGGCAGCAGCACCCTTCGCAAGCTGCTGCTGGTCGATCACAACAACGACGAACGTCCGTCCAGGGGCGTCCCGTCTCGACGCACCTTGTCCTCTGCAGACGACGACAGCAAGCTACTGCACAGCAAGCAAGCAGGCAGGCAAGCAGGCTGGGCAGCCCAACCAAGCTTCTTGATTGATTCATCGATCGATCGATCGATTGGTCCGTGACCCAAACCAACAACGAACGAACGAACGAACGTCCCTCCGCCCCGTCGTCGGCCCAGCTATGTCACATATACTACACAACAAGCAAGCAACGCTAATTTGCAAACAGTTCGCAAACAAACAAGCAAGCAACGCTAATTTGCAAACAGTTCGCAAACTGCCCGTTGTTTGCGAGCCGATATTTTGTAACACGTCACATAATTATGTGACGCGACCTGTTCTTTCGCAGACCGCCGCAAGCTACTTAAGGCCCGTCCGCAGGCCCATCCTAGGTAAGTAAGCAGCAAGCAGTCGACCCACACAGTTAGCCAGCCAATAGTCGAACAAGACGTGGAGACCAGCGTCGACGCGCCCAAACAGGTAGTGGCGATCACGTTTGTAGCTTTCAAGTAACCCATCTGGCCAGCTAGCGCCTGCTCGGACGCGGCACTGACGCAGATACCTTTCCCTTGCGCAGGGCGCCAAAACCAAGGTCAACGCCCCCCAAAAGGTGCGTCTGCAGCTTGCTCGATGCCCAGAAAGCTTTGTTTGTGGTACTAATATGTGTACGCGTGGTTTGCCAGCGACTCAGGCAGCCCAACGAGAGGAACACATATACTGCTGCTGCAAGGCCGACTCCTCCTGCTTTCATTCCCAAAACGCTAACGATCGGATGCCGCGTCTGCCCGTGGCCCAGCTGGGGCCTTTCCTTGCCCAGCTGGGCCACCATGCGCTGCTGCAGGTGCAGGTGCTGCTGCCAATGACGACAGACACCCACAAAACAGGACCGAGTGCTGGCTGTCATTTTAGTGCACATACCAGCAGCCAGCCAGTTGCCGACGACATGCCACATCATCATATGCATTTGTGCCAGTCGACCTAGATTGCTGCCCACATGCCACATCATCATATGCACTTGTGCCAGTCGACCTAGATTGCTGCCCACATGCCACATCATCATATGCACTTGTGCCAGTTGACCTGGATTGCTGCCCACATGCCACATCATCATATGCACTTGTGCCAGTCGACCCTAAGCTGCCCCGCTGCCCTGCTGCCACATCATCATATGCATTTGTGCCAGTCGACCTAGATTGCTGCACACATGCCACATCATCATATGCACTTGTGCCAGTTGACCTAGATTGCTGCCCACATGCCACATCATCATATGCACTTGTGCCAGTTGACCTAGATTGCTGCCCACATGCCACATCATCATATGCATTTGTGCCAGTTGACCTAGATTGCTGCCCACATGCCACATCATCATATGCACTTGTGCCAGTTGACCTAGATTGCTGCCCACATGCCACATCATCATATGCACTTGTGCCAGCGACCTAAATTGCTGCCCCGCTGCCCGCTGCCCGCAGGCCCCCTCAAACCCTGGAAGAAGAGACAAGCATTGCACTGCTTGGGCCCTTCGCGCCGACCGATCGTCAAAAAGGGTCAGCCAGTTGCTGCTGACGCCAGAGAGGGCATTCACTTGAACCCTCGAAACAGTGCCGTGCAAGGCCTGGTGCACCCAAGGTGAGCGGCCACTCAGCCTCCAGCATCTATTACAGCGGTCAGCATCCCTTGGCAGCCTCCCCACTACAGCCGCAGCCTATCATCATCATCATCATCATCATCATCTATTACAGCGGTCAGCATCCCTTGGCAGCCTCCCCAGCACAGCCGCAGCCTATCATCATCATCTATTACAGCGGTCAGCATCCCTTGGCAGCCTCTCACCATCAGCGGTCAGCCCCCAGCACAGCCATAGCCTATCATCAGCGGTCAGCATCCCTTGGCAGCCTCCCCAGCACAGCCGCAGCCTATCACCATCATCATCTATTACAGCGGTCAGCATCCCTTGGCAGCCTCCCACCATCAGCGGTCAGCCCCCAGCACAGCCATAGCCTATCATCAGCGGTCAGCATCCCTTGGCAGCCTCCTATCATCAGTTGGTAAGCCCCCCAGCACAGCCACAGCCTATCATCAGCGGTCAGCCCCCCCAGCACAGCCATAGCCTATCATCAGCGGTCAGCCCCCAGCACAGCCACAGCCTATCATCAGCGGTCAGCATCCCTTGGCAGCCTCCCCAGCACAGCCACAGCCTATCATCAGCGGTCAGCCTCCCTTGGCAGCCTACCATCGTCATCCACAGCAGCACAGTTGCAGCAGTATGCTGCTGCAACGACTACTAGACGCAGCCTCAGCACAGCAGCCTCCAGCCTACCACCGCCCAGCACAGTTGCAGCAGCATACTGCTGCAACGACCACTAGCCTATCATCATCAGCGGGCAGCCTCCCCAGCACAGCCACAGCCTACCAGCATCAGCGGGCAGCCTCCAGCACAGCCTACCTTCATCCACGGCCAACAGCCTCGCGCCAACAACAACGTCGGGTGAGTGGCGGATCTTCACCTTTTCTATATAGCCACCTGCATGGCCAGCCAGCCATTCACAATGCTAGTAGTGGTGTTGTTGTTGCACATGCCCCCCCTCCAAGAGACCCAGACCGGAGCAAGTACTCGATCTGCACGCAAGCAGCATCCAGGAAAGCCCGCCCCTGGGGTGAGGAGTGGGCGGTGTGGACGACCTGCTTGATCAACCATAACAACTGCGCATTCACACAACCAACAACAACTCAACCCAGCTTGTGTGCTGCTGCTGCTGCTGCCGACGGCGACGACGACGAGGCCCTCTACTACGACTACCACTACCAGCCGCGCCAACAACAACAACAACGTCGGGTGAGTGGCGGATCTTCACCTTTTCTATATAGCCACCTGCATGGCCAGCCATTCACAATGCTAGTAGTGTTGTTGTTGTTGCACATGCCCCCTTCCAAGAGACCCAGACCGGAGCAAGTACTCGATCTGCAAGCAAGCAGCATCCAGGAAAGCCCGCCCCTGGGGTGAGGAGTGGGCGGTGTGGACGACCTGCTTGATCAACAAACCACCACCAACACAACCACCACCAACAACAACAACTCAACCCAGCTTGTGTGCTGCTGCTGCTGCTGCCGACGGCGACGACGACGACGACGAGGCCCTCTACGACCACCACCCACAAGCCGTCTACCCACCGTACACAGCCCACAGCCATCAACCTGCCCAGCCAGCCAGCCGTCTACCCACCGTACACAGCCCACAACCGGCGACAACACCCACAGACATCAACCTGCCCAGCCAGCCAGCCGCCGACGACCTGGACAACACCCCCACAGCCATCAATCTCGTCAGCGGCAGAGACCCTTTGGCACTCACAAGCAGTACCCACCAGCCAGCCAGCCAGCCGTCTACCACCTGGACAACACCCACAGACGTCAACCTGCCCAGCCCACAGCCGTCTACCACCTGGACAACACCCACAGACATCAACCTGCCCAGCCCACAGCCGTCTACCACCTGGACAACACCCACAGCCGTCCACGACCTGGACAACACCCACAGACATCAACCTGCCCAGCCCACAGCCGTCTACCACCTGGATAACACCCACAGCCGTCCACGACCTGGACAACACCTACAGCCGTCAACCTGCCCAGCCCACAGTCAACGACCTGGACAACACCCACAGCCCGTCCACGACCTGGACAACACCCACAGCCGTCAACGACCTGGACAACACCCACAGCCGTCCACGACCTGGACAACACCCACAGCCGTCAACGACCTGGACAACACCCACAGCCGTCCACGACCTGGACAACACCCACAGCCGTCAACGACCTGGACAACACCCACAGCCGTCCACGACCTGGACAACACCCACAGCCGTCCACGACCTGGACAACACCCACAGCCGTCAACCTGCCCAGCCCACAGCCGTCAACGACCTGCCCAGCCCACAGCCGTCGACGACCTGCCCAGCCCACAGCCGTCAACCTGCCCAGCCCACAGCCGTCAACCTGCCCAGCCCACAGCCATCAACGACCTGGACAACACCCACAGCCTTCAACCTGCCCAGCCCACAGCCGTCAACGACCTGCCCAGCCCACAGCCGTCGACGACCTGCCCAGCCCACAGCCGTCAACCTGCCCAGCCCACAACCGTCAACCTGCCCAGCCCACAGCCATCAACGACCTGGACAACACCCACAGCCTTCAACCTGCCCAGCCCACAGACGTCGACGACCTGCCCAGCCCACAGCCGTCAACCTGCCCAGCCCACAGCCGTCTACCACCTGGACAACACCCACAGCCATCAATGACCTGGACAACACCCACAGCCGTCTACCACCTGGACAACACCCACAGCCATCAATGACCTGGACAACACCCACAGCCGTCTACGACCTGCCCAGCCCACAGCCATCAATGACCTGGACAACACCCACAGCCGTCTACCACCTGCCCAGCCCACAGCCGTCAACCTGCCCAGCCGTCGACGACCTGCCCAGCCCACAGCCGTCGACGACCTGGACAACCCCCACAGCCATCAACCACCTGGACAACACCCACAGCCGTCAACCTGCCCAGCCGTCGACGACCTGCCCAGCCCACAGCCATCGACGACATCAACCAGCTCATCACACAGCCATCAACCGTCTACCACCTGGACAACACCCCCACAGCCATCAACCTGCCCAGCCCACAGCCGTCTACGACCTGCCCAGCCCACAGCCGTCGACGACCTGCCCAGCCCACAGCCATCAACCTGCCCAGCCCCACAGCCGTCGACGACCTGGACAACACCCCCACAGCCATCAACGACCTGCCCAGCCACAGCCGTCGACCACCTGGACAACACCCCCACAGCCATCAACGACCTGCCCAGCCCACAGCCGTCGACGACCTGGACAACACCCACAAGCCGTGTACAGCCATCTACGCCATCGACCTGCCCTGCCCACAGCCGTCGACGACCTGAACAACACCCCCACAGCCACCAGCCGTCTACGCCATCAACGACCTGCCCAGCCACAGCCGTCTACCACCTGGACAACACCCCCACAGCCGTCAACCACCTGGACAACACCCCCACAGCCATCAACGACCTGCCCAGCCACAGCCGTCTACCACCTGGACAACACCCCCACAGACATCAACGACCTGCCCAGCCACAACCGTCTACCACCTGGACAACCCCCACAGCCATCAACCTGCCCAGCCCACAGCCGTCGACGACCTGGACAACACCCACAAGCCGTGTACAGCCATCTACGCCATCGACCTGCCCTGCCCACAGCCGTCGACGACCTGAACAACACCCCCACAGCCATCAACCTGCCCAGCCCAGCCCACAGCCGACGACGACCTGGACAACACCCACACAGCCATCAACGACCTGCCCAGCCACAGCCGTCTACCACCTGGACAACACCCCCACAGCCATCAACCTGCCCAGCCCAGCCCACAGCCGTCTACCACCTGGACAACACCCCCACAGCCATCAACCTGCCCAGCCCAGCCCACAGCCATCAACGACCTGCCCAACCCACAGCCGTGTACAACACCCACAAGCCGTCTACGCCATCGACCTGCCCAGCCCACAGCCGTTGACGACCTGGACAACACCCCCACAGTTATCAACCTGCCCACAACACCGTGCACAGCCGTCTGCGCTATCAACCAGCTCATCCCACAGCCATCAACCAGCCCACAGCCGTCGACCACCTGGACAACACCCCCACAGCCGTCGACGACCTGCCCAGCCCACAGCCGTCGACGACCTGGACAACACCCACACAGCCATCATCCTTGCCCAGCACAGCTCAGCCGTTCCTGCGTACAACCAGACAGCACAGCCCAGCACAGCGCAGCACGCAGACAATGGCTGCTTGTCTGCAAGCAGCCCAGCACAGCTCAGCACGCAGCCCGGCACAGCTCAGCACGCAGCTCAGCCGTTCCTGTACACAACCACGCAGACAATGGCTGCTTGTCTGCAAGCAGCCCAGCACAGCTCAGCACGCAGCCCGGCACAGCTCAGCACGCAGCCCGGCACAGCTCAGCCGTTCCCGTGCACAACCACGCAGACAATGGCTGCTTGTCTGCAAGCAGCCCAGCCGATCCCCTACAGCCCAGCTCAGCTCAGCCGATCCTGTGTACAGCCCAACAACAACAACAACAACAACAACAACACGGTTTGCCCTGACCTGTTGCCTGTGCCTGCTGCGGCTGCTGCCCATCACCATGCCATGCATCCTGACAGACCCATGCACAGCACAAGCATGCCGTCACTACATCTGCACACGCACACTTGCCACAGCCCAATGCACAACGCACAACGCACATATCACACATTTTGACTGACACACCTGCCCCTGCCCCTGCCCCTGCCCCTGCCCATGCCCATGCACAACGCACATATCACACATTTTGACTGACACACCTGCTCCTGCCCCTGCCCCTGCCCCTGCCCATGCCCATGCCCATGCACAACGCGCATGCCCATGCCCATGCCCATGCACAACGCACATATGACACATTTTGACTGACACACCTGCCCCTGCCCCTGCCCATGTTCATGCCCATGCCCATGTTCATGCCCATGCACAACGCACATATGACACATTTTGACTGACACACCTGCCCCTGCCCCTGCCCCTGCCCCTGCCCCTGCCCATGTTCATGCCCAAGCCCATGTTCATGCACATGCACACCGCACACTTGCACAACGCACACACACACTTGTCACATCTGACACAAATTGACTGACACCCCTGCCCCTGCCCCTGCCCCTGCCCCTGCCCCTGCCCCTGCCCCTGCCCCTGCCCCTGCCCCTGCCCCTGCCCCTGCCCATGTTCATGCCCATGCCCATGTTCATGCCAATGCCCATGTTCATGCCAATGCCCATGTTCATGCCCAATGCCCATGCCCAATGCCCATGCCCAATGCCCATGCCCATGTTCATGCCCATGTTCATGCCCATGCCCAATGCCCAATGCCCATGCCCAATGCCCATGCACAATGTCCATGCACAACGCATTCGCACTCGCACACTTGCACTTGCACTTGCACTTGCACTTGCACGACGCATCGTGACTGACATGCACCATGCCATATGCCCACAGCGCGCCGCACAAGCCGTCATTACTTGCACAGCAGCCCAGGCCATTGTTGTCATGCATGCAGGGGACATCCAATCAATCATTGGCCAACTACCATCTGGGACATCCTATCAATCAATACTACCACCTGGGACATCCAATCAATCATTGGCCAACTACCACCTGGGACATCCTATCAATCATTGGCCAACTACCACCTGGGACATCCTACTACTACCTGGGACATCCTATCAATCATTGGCCAACTACCACCTGGGACATCCTACTACTACCTGGGACATCCTATCAATCATTGGCCAACTACTACCTGGGACATCCTATCAATCAATACTATTACCTGGGACATCCTACTACTACCTGGGACATCCTATCCACTACTATTACCTGGGACATCCTATCAATCAATACTACTACCTGGGACATCCTATCCACTACTATTACCTGGGACATCCAATTGGCCAACACTGGGACATCCCCAACCAATCCAGGTGACTGGCAGCCTGCATGCATGCTTGCCAAGCTAAACCCATTTTCGTTTGTTTCTTCGTTTGTTTCGTTTTCGACAACCGCCGTACTAGCACCTAGCAACCGATAACCGATAGCCGGCGGGCGCTCCCGCATCGATCGTCGCCGGCATATGGCCATGTGCTTGTGCTTGTGCTTGTGAGTCCGTGCCCATGCCAGGTCTGGCCCTACGAGGCGGGCGGTGCTTGTGCGTGTGCGCTTGTGCTTGTGCTTGTGGGTCCGTGCCCATGCCAGGTCTGGCCCTACGAGGCGGGCGGTGCTTGTGCTTGTGCTTGTGCCTGTGCTTGTGAGTCTGTGCCCATGCCAGGTCTGGCCCCACGAGGAGGGTGGTGTCGTCAGCAAGGCAGCAAGTCAGCAGTCTCAGCAAGTCAGCAGTCAGCAGAAGTCGAAGAGGTCAGCAGTCAGCAGTCAGCAGTCTCAGCAAGAAGACGAAGGCAAAGCCGGAGCCGGAGCCAAAGCCAAAGCCAAAGCCATGCCGGTCGTCAAAGTCACAGGAGCGGACGACAAAAGGTGCGGTGCACTCGGTGGGCAATTGTGCTTGTGCATACATCCATATGCTGGTTTGCTACCGACCAACATATGAATGTATGCTGCTGCTCCAGGCAAAGGCTGGACTGGACTGGACTGGACTGGACTGGACTGGGAGCAAGGTGCTGCTGCTGGCTGGCTGGCTCTCCCACAACAGCAGGTGGGCACCTTTTACAGCACTCAAGAAAGCTGCTGCATGCCTTTGTCAGCAGTACCAATTGCCCCCCGCCCCACACACCTGCAGGACTGTGTGCATGCTGTCTTGGTCGTACCACCCATAACTCACCGTCGTGTGCACCTGCCTGCCTGCCACCCTGCCCCCTTATCTATCTACTACTACCTACAGCACGGCGGCGGCGGCGGCGGCGACCACGACCCATGCAACAACACACGGTAAAGCAAAGTGCTTTGCACACAGCAGCAGCCGATCGTGTGCAAGCTCTTCACAAGTGCATGAGTTTGGTCTAGCACTCACGTGATTACATGCTGCTCGCTGCTGCTGCTGCTGCTGCTGCCAATGTACAGGGGTGACCGGCGAACTCAGTCGCTTTGCCAAGGTCGGGCTATCTCCATCGCCATCCGACCAAGGTGCGTCGTGCAAGCTCTTCCGAGACCTGCAGCCTTGTCGGTCAGTCTATCTATCTCTTTGAGAGCCTTTGCACTCACTGACGTGCACATGCTGCCGACATGGGCCTGCCTGCAGCCAATCCTTGTTGGTCACGGTGCCACCTCTTGCACATGCTCACTCACTGACTTACTGCTGCTGTGTTCCCATGTTTACGTACAGGTTCACAGGGACCTGCCGCCAATTGTACGTGCTGGCCAGTCGGTCTATCATCATCATCAGCCGACCAAGGTGCGTCGTGCAACCTCTTTATCCGACCAATGCTGCTGTCCTCACTCACTGACTTGTGTACTTGCTACTGCTCACTCACTACCTTGTACATGCTGCTGCTCACTCACTGATTTACTGCTGCTGTGTTCCCATGTTTACAGGTGCACAGGGACCTGCCGCCACTACTTGCTCGTCAGTCGGTCTAGCATCATCCGACCAAGGTGCGTCGTGCAACCTCTTTGCGAGCCTTTGCACATGCTTGCACACAATGCTGATGCTCACGCACTGACTTGCAGCATGTGGCTGCTGCTCACGCACTGACTTGCACACAATGCTGCCTGCTGCTGCCGCTGCTGTGTTCCCATGTTCACAGGTTCTCAGGGACCTGCCGGTCTACAGTCCATACTGCTGGCCAGTCAGTCTATCATCATCATCATCCGACCAAGGTACGCCGTGCAATCTCTTGAGAGCCTTTGCACATGCTGCTTACTGCACACCATGCTTGCACATGCTATTTACTGCACACACTGCTTGCACATGCTGCTTACTGCACACCATGCTTGCACATGCTACTTACTGCACATGCTCTCTCACTCAATTACTGACGTGCACATGCTGCCTGCTGCCGCTGCCGCTGCTGTGTCGCCATGTTCGCAGGGACCTGCCTGCCTGCCCACAACAACGAAAACTACTGCTACTATTACAACGCTGAAACCACCATCTGACTGTGAACGACCATTTGTATTGTGTGGTGCTTGTGATTTGTCGACTGGGCCCAGTCACTCGTTGCTTGTGCTTTTGGTGTGGTGGTACGAGTAGTAGTGGTACTAGAAGCAGGCGGGTAACAACGGACGGACCCGGAAAGAGAAGAAGAAGACAAGGCGTCGTGGTTACCACCACTAGCTGCTGCTGCTACTGCTGCTGATCGACGACTGAGTCGTGCAGCCTAGCCAGGGCTGCCACCAGCTCCTGCTCATCAGCATCAGCGTCGTACAGGCCCATCACCATCTGCAGCAGTGCACACACACAAACAGCAGCGGCAGCAATGGCACAACAACAATGTCACAGCAGCAGTGCACACACACAAACAACAGCAGCAGCAATGTCACAGCAGCAGTGCACACACAAACAGCAGCAGCAGCAATGTCACAGCAGCAGTGCACACACACAAACAACAGCAGCAGCAATGTCACAGCAGCAGTGCACACACAAACAACAGTGCACACACACAAACAACAGTACACACACAAACAGCAGTGCACACACACAAACAACAGTACACACACAAACAACATTGCACACACACTAAACAGCAATGCACACACCAACAACATTGCACACACACAAACAGCAGTGCACACACCAACAACATTGCACACACACAAACAGCAGTGCACACACCAACAACATTGCACACACACAAACACGGTGATAGAACTCACCCAGCTGTAGGCAGCGATCACGTCCGTGCTCAGCAGCTGCTGCTGCTGGGAGAAGCAGAGCTTGACAAGCTTGGATGCCGACGCCGCAGCCTGACCACGCGCCGACTTGTGGCATAACCAAAACACCTCGGTCAGCTCAGTGCCCAGGTCCTGCAGCGTATGCGTGCAGTCAAGCCGCCGCATGGCAACCTGTGCTGCTGCTGCTGCTTTGGGCGGGGGCGGGGGCAGGGGCGAGCTGTCGACAGAGGGGCCTGCAGCAAAGCAGCAGCAACACGACTAACTAACCAACCAACTGACCTGAGCACACACACAACTGAGACAGCACACACGGCATGCCAGGGTGTGCCGAAATAATAAGCCAGGGTGTTTTGTTGGTACTACTACCTGGCATCGATCACACTATCACCACAAAGCTAGTAGATAGCCGCACCTGCCGCCTCCTCCGCATGCGTCTGGGCGACACAGCCCTGCCGCACGATGGAAGGGCCTGCAGGTGGGCAGCACACACACACACACACATGAGGCGGCATGCCAGGTGATAAGGACCCATGGGTCTGTTTGGTAGCAACACACCACACAACTGGCAGCCATGCTAGCTGTTGCCCCATCACGCAACACACCACAACGGGCAGCCCCAAGTACAGTGCGCACCCAAGCCCACCACTCACATTGCACCAGCGCGTCGGGGGCCTCGACGTGCGCGAGGCTCTGCAGCACATCATCTGCAAACCAGGCAGGCACCGCCACCACTCAGTTGTTGGACAAAGCAAAGTCACTTGAGGGCCAAGTCACAGTGCCACTATCGTGTCTCACCTGCTTGCGACCACGCCGCACACGTGTGGTGAGGGGCCAACAGGTACTACTACTACTACTACTATGACTATTGGCGCGGCGGTGGTCACCTTTTTTGCGGCGCCGCCTCGGCCTGCCGCTGCCATCGCCGCCTGCAGCCAACACACACAAACGGTGAGGCCCTACTGGATGCTGTTGAGGGCAGCAAGCAAGCAAGCAAGCAAGCAAGCTCCTAGGGCCTACCCTGGCGCCGCTTCTGCTGCTCTGCCTCGTCGTCAACTGCGAGCAGCAGCAGCAGCAGCAGCAACACACACTGGACTCATCGCCGCCGGCCTCTCCTCATTGCCTCGACGCAGTTGTTGAGGAGCAGCAGCACACACTGGACTTTGCTGAGATCGCCGCCGGCCCACCTGGCTCCTCCTCCACATCTGCCATGGCCTCGTCCTCAACAACTGCAAGCAGCAGCAGCAAGACAGACAGACTGCGACTAGAAGAAAGGCCAGCAGCTTGCCGTATCAGCCGCCACCGCAGCCGCCGCATCATCATCATCATGGTCGCCGCCGTCGTTGGGGGCCGTGGCTGGCAGGCAGGCACATGATGAATGAAGCACATGGCTCAGCCAAGCATCATCATCATCCGGTCGTTAGCGGCGGGTCGTGGCAGGCACACAGCACCAGGTCGCTAGCGGGACGCCCACCTGCTGCTGCTGCTGCTGCCTCCTCCTCCTCCTCCTCACCATCATCATCGGCCTCACCGGACCCTGCACACGCACGCAGCAGGCACAGTCAGTGCAAGGACTGCGGAAGGGCACAGAAAGCTGCATCCCCCACTCATGCATATCAGCACCTGCTGCAAAGCGCAGGTCGTCCAGCACAGCGTCATCGTCGTCGTCTGACTGGCCGCCAGGCTCCTCCTCCTCCTCCTCTGCAGCAGCAGCAGCAGCAACAGCAGCAGCACACAGGTGAGGCCGCCGCGGTGCACCAGGCGCAGCACAGCAGCAAAACCACCACGAGTACCTGAGTCTCCCAGCGTGCCACGCTGCTGCTGCAGGACAGCCTCCGCAGCATCCGCAGCTGCAGCAGCAGCAGCAGGCTGGCAGCCGGGGTCATCCAGCAGCCGCTTCAGCTGCAGCAGCACCTCCTCGGCCGCCTTCTCCGCTGCGGCCACGCGAGCGGCGCCTGCCATGTTGACGTGGCTGCGCGCAAGCCTGCTGTACTTCTCGGCCAGCCACAGCCGCGTCGCCCCCGGCTGGTCGGGCAGCTGCCCAGTGGCATACGCGAGCCGGTTCTGGGGCCAGCAGGCCATGAGCAGGTCGGCACCAAAGCAGGCATGCATGCGCGCGCGAGGCGCTGCAGGCGGCACAGAGTGCATGCCGCAGATGGCACGCTGCACCAGAGGGGCAGCCTCCAGCAGCGCGCCCAGCTGCTGGCCATCCAGCTGCATGCTCTGCAGGTCTGCCTGCTCGTACTCGGGGCTGATGGGCACGCCGATGGCCTGCCAGGACACGCCCTGGGTCATGAGCGGGTCGGTGCGGCTGTTGAGCAGGGCCAGGAGGCCGCCAGCAGCCAGCAGCTCTTGGCCAAACATGGCAAGCCTGCCAGCACGGTCGCTGGTCACGACGCTCGCTAGCTTGGCACGCGCAGCAGCGGGCAGGCTGCCCAGCACAGACTGGTTGGCATCCCTGATGCCCGACCTGCAGGCGGCACAAGACCAGGGTGACAGAGTGAACCAGGAAGCAGACTACTACTACTACTACCACCAGGCAGCAGCACGCACCGGTCCATGGACGGCTTGTTGACGGGATGGAAGCAGCCAGGGTTGGGGCGCTGGCTGCGGTCCTTGTGCCCGATGGTGTCCATGTAGTTGCCCGCGTAGATCGGGTCGCACCCGGCGCTGCGCAGAGGGCACCCACGGAGGGCCATACGCGCGCTCTTCCAGTCCACTGGAGTCTTGAACCGCTCAGCCGCACCACCCAAGTCAACGTCCTCGCCAGCGGCCAGAGTGCGGCCAGAGCCCATGCCAGGCTTGTGGCCGAGGTACGGATCGACCACGGCGGGGAGCCCGCTCACCAGCGCAGCCACGCTGCACCCTGCACGCACAGAGCAGCATATGGACAAAGAGGAGGATGCCAACAGCAGCACGCACGCACAGCGAGCAGGATGGACACATGGCTCGCAGCCAGCTGTAGCAAAGTGCATAGCACTCACCCCTGGCGCCCGAGCCGCGCAGACGGTCCTGCCAGGGCCGGTTGAAGGCGCAGCTCAGCCCGTCGCGGGTCTCAGACACGGCGACGCTGTGCTGGTTCCTGGCGTCCTTGCGCAGGCTGTCCTGGCCGGGGTTGGCAAACTGCAGCATGGTGTTGCTGCTGCCATGCGCCATCAGGTAGCCTGCATGCCAGACCTGCTGTAGCCGCGGGAAGCGACTGCTTCCAGCACCTGGGGGTCCTCCATCCGCAGAGGAGTGGCGTCGGTGCCCGACCGATGCTCTGTGGCAGCAGCGCAGGCAGGGCAGGGGGCAGCAGCACGTTGGCCCGCGCTACTACTATTACTATTACTACAAACCCATGCTCGGCAGCGGCGGCCAATACTCACTCTTGGAGAAGAAGTCGCTCAGCCCTTCCAGGCACGTGAGCACCTCGCCAATGGCAGCCTTGCCTGCCTGCAGCAACGCACACGCTGTGCTCGGTGGGGTGAGCGCCCCGGCGGCTCTGAGGGCGGCGGCTGATGCCGTCGCTGCAGCAGCAGCAGCTGACAGAGCCTGCAGCGACAGCGCTGCAGCCGGCCTGCCCTTGCGTGGGGCAGGCCGCAGCACTGCATCGACAGCTGCAGCAGCTCCAGCAGCAGACGCCGCGCTCTGGCCAACGGACTCGGCCGAGGAGGCAAAGCTGAGGCCAGACACGTCGACATGGCCCATCAGCACAGGCAGCTCGCGCACGCTCCGAGTGGCCGCACGCAGCACGCGCTCGGCCGAACACTGGTTGTAGGCCAGCGACACGCCGTACCCGCCCAGGTAGGTGATGAACAGGTACGCCCTGGCAAACACATTCGCCAGGCAGTACCCAGAGCAGTGCTCGCCCATCATGTCGAGCAGGATCTCCTCAAAGGCAACCTCCTTCTTCTTCGACTTGGCGCAGTAGATGGTGGGAAAGAAGCCGCAGGTCTTCTCGGCCACGAAGGGGCGCAGCACGCCAGCCAGGGCAGCGTCGCACACGGACACAGACGACTGCCTGCCGCTGTTCATGGGCAGCCGCAGGAACCGGTCCTCCTGGATGCGCACCACTTCGCAGGGGCGCACGCCTGCAGCAGCAGCAGCAGCAGCAGCAGGCCAAACAGGCTAAGCAAGCAGGCTAGTAAGCTGGCCAAACAGGTCAAGCAGGCTAGTAAGCAGGCCAAACAGGCTGGCTAGTAAGCTGGCCACCACCACCCACCCAGAGTCAAGCAGGTCAGCGAGCCAACCAGGGCCTTGGCGTTGGCAAGGGCAGCCGTCAGCAGCGGCTGCTTCAGGTACAGCTTGGCATCTGCCCAGATACCACAGCTGGCCTCTGCGCAGGCAGCTGCAGGCTCGGGCCCATACAGCTCCCGCAGCTCGGCAAGCTTGGGGCCAAGAGCAATCGCAGACAGAGCCATGCAGTGGATGCGCCGGCCCTGAGCCACGTTGTACCATGCTGCTTCGGCATCGGCCTGCATCAGGCTGGCAATGGTGCCGTATGCCGCCGCTGCCTCGGCATCGCCTGCAGCTCGCAGCGCCGCAGCAGCTGCACCAGCCGCAGCTGCAGCCTGCACAGGCAGCTGGTACAGAGCAACCAGCTTCATAGAGCCGTAGGCAGCCTGCAGCAGCCGCCAGGGGTCGGCAGTGTGCTTGATGGCCTTGGCAACGTCGCGGAGGGCCTTGGCAGCGTCGTTGCGGGCGATGGCAGCCTGGTCGGTGGCTTCCTTGGCAGCTGCCTTGGCACGCTTAACGCGCTTGGCGGCAGCAGCCTTGGCCCCCCGGGTGCAATTCCGAGGCGTGAACTCGCCGTCGTCATCAAGCGCGGCGGCTGCCAAGGAAGCCACCGACCAGGCTGCCATCGCCTTAACAGCAGCAGCAGCAGCAGCAGCAGATGCTGGCTGCCGGCTCAGCCCTGCGCGCATCGTGCTCGCTGCCTGCCTGCCTGCCGCGTCTAAAGCTGCCTTGTCACTTGTGGCAGTGGCCTGCACAGCAATGGCAGGCGCCGCCTTGCCAGAGACCCTCGCATACACGCTGTGGCAGTCGAAGCGCTGCACCAGCTGCTGGCTCAGAGGCACAAACGTGGCAAGCACAGAGTACAGCTGCTGCTCCAGGAACTGGCGCGCCTGCAGGCAGCAGGTGACATGGCAGCGGGTTTGGTGCCTAGTAGTAGCACTAGTACTAGGCTACTTGGACAACAGCATGAACCACCCACCCACCTGCTGCTGCTGCTGCTGCTCAGACGGGCCCTGGTGGCGGGCGGCTGCTGGTGGTGGTGGTGGTGGCGGCGGCGGCAGCGGCGGCAGCACCACCTGCAGCGGCGGCAGGAGTGACACCACGTATGGGTCTTGCAGAGCCGTGTTAGCAGCAGCTGGCTCCCCAGAGTGCAGTCCCACGCACCTGTGCCTGTCGGGCAGACAGGTCGAGGCCGAGTCTGTTGGAGCCCATGGCAGAATTAACCGCATGGCCGCGGCTGATGCTGCTGCTGGCGCCTAGAGCAGATGGCAGGCCCTGAGGTGGCAGAAGCGGCGCCGCCGCCATCTGCAAGCAGCAGCAAGCAGCCACATGTCACAGCGCTCTGCGCCCAAACATAACAGCTGCAGAGAGGAGAGCACGGCAAGAGTCGACCACAACCACAGCACTGCCGCCTAGGGGGGCCGGCACCCACGCACCTGCCCAGTGGGGCCTCGCTCAGTCACGTTGGCCAGTGCCTGCAGGTCACAACAAAACTCAGAGGTCAGCGGCCCAACCTACCTACCAACCTACCAAACAACCTGAGCCAGCACGTACCGCCAGGGGGTCCCCGTCGCTGCTACTGGCCACCGGCTCGGCCAGGGCCTGCAAGCAGATGAGCGGACACAGCAGCAGTCAGTGGCGGCGGCGGCAGCAGCGGCGCCTAGGCATGGGTGGTGAGCCAGCCGTACCATACTCCTGAGAGAAGCCAGCAGCCTCTCTCAGATGAGAGACCAGGACTTCATGGTGTCTCATCTGACAGAGGCTGCTGGCTTCTCTCAGGAGTATGGTCCTGCAGGAGCAGCAGTCAGCTCGCCGCACAACCAACCAACAAGCACCGGCCAGCAGCAGCAGCAGCACAGACCTGCAGCGCCACAAGCGCAGCCTGCAGCTGCACGGTGAAGTCCCTGCCCATGTCGCGAGGAGCACCACTCGTGTCCTTGTCCTTCGGCACAGGCACAGCCAGCTTGTCGCGCAGGCGCTGTGCCACTGCGTGGACGCCTGCTGCTGGTGTGGAGCAGCTCTCATCCAGCTGCTGCATCAGCCAGACGGCCCAGCTCAGCAGCGGGCCGAGCCTGCTCAGCAGCATGTGGGCACTGTTGTTGTTGGCGGCGGCGGCGGGCGGCAGAGCAGCAAACACACACCGACCATGACAAGAAGAACGAACGAGGCTGCTGCAACCGACCAGAGGCACACGGACACGGACAAACTCACTCGACAGCCACCTCGTGCCGCGCCATCATCTCGGCGTGGTAGTGCACGCCAGCCACATACACCTGGGCGCAGCAGGGCTGCTTGGCGCCGTGCATCTTCCACAGCTTCTGCAGCTCCATGTACTGCGCGTGGGTGCTTTGGCCCGGGAAGGTCCGCAGGTGGTGCTGCGTGTGTGAGGCAGACAAACAGAGACGTGAGGACAAGCTGCCTGGCCAATGATGGACAATGTCTCAGCAGCCAAGAGGTGCTCACCGCCGCCAGGATGCCCGACAGCCGCCTGTGCAGGAATGGCACGTCGAAGGATGGGAACGCCATGTCCACCGCCACCACAAACGTCTGCTGGCTGCCCTCGACCGTCAGGCTCAGCTCGTCCCCAACATCCTTGAATTGGTCAGAGCCACACATGCGGCGGCCAAGAAGCTGCTGCAAGCCAATGTCCTGCATGACCTGAAGGCAGCAGCAAGCAGAGGAGCCGTCGGCGGCGCAGCCACACTATGATCATCGGTGGTGTAGCCTGCAATGCGGGGCAAGCACGCACACGGCTGCACCGGGGCAAGCCCACACACAGCTGCACCGGGGCAAACACATGCAATCACACACAGCTGCACCGGGGCAAGCAGACACACATATGCAATCACACACGGGTGCACCGGGTCAAAACACATGCAATCGAACACGACTGTGCCGGGTTGAGCACATGCAATAGAACACAGCTGCACCGGGTCAAGCACATGCAATAGAACACGGCTGCACCGGGTCAAACACATGCAATCACACACGGCTGCACCGGGTCAAGCAGACAAGACATATGCAATCGTACCGGGTCAAGCATACAAACGCACACGGCTGTACCAGGGCAAGCAGACACACACATATGCAATCACCTGAACTAAGCACGAGCGCTGTGTGGCCGACTGGCTCATCTGGGTACTGCCGCCCAGGTACAGGTATCCCATCAGCAGGTCCCGGTTGGCAAACACGCTCGAGATCAGACTGACGGCCTCCTGCAGCTGCGCATCCCTGCTCAGAGCTGTGCTCTTCAGGCGCTGTAGGTGCTGTTTGCCGTGGTCGGCCATGGTCAGCATGCGGAGCGCTGCAGGAGACTCGAGGTGGCCTGTGATGTGCTCAACAGCGGCAGGGTCGATGGCCAGCACCTTGGCGGTCGCCTTGGAGTAGCAGCGCGTGATGTTGGCCCCTGGCACCAGGTGGGACAGCAGAGCAGCCGTAGCCTGCGCCGCTCGGCTGAGGCACTCTTGATGGTGGCCGGCAGCCAGGTGCGAATGCACGGTAAGCCGCCATTTGGCTGTGTCATTGCCTGCAGCGACACAACACAACATCGATTGGCACAGGGCATGTGATGCTGATGCTTGCAGCGCTCTCTTCTTGCTGCCTAATAGGCAGGTGTGACTCTGTTGTGTTGCTTGTGTGCACGGTGGAGGGAGGCATGCACGCGCCTACCCTTGATCTGCTCCCAGTCGCGTGGGTGTGGGCTGGGGGCTGATGAAGTGTCCCGGGCAGACATCTGATTGGCTGCCTGCATCACCAAATGCTCAAACCTGCGACACAAGCAGGCAGTGCAGCATTGTAAACGTGGAGTAATGGCTCCCAAACAAACACAGTGCTGCGCATGTGCTATTGTCAAAGGATGTGAGCTAGCTGGTGTGGTGTGGTGTCTGCAGCTGGCAGCCGGCAGTTGCCTGGGCAAGAATGAGTCGCAGCTGCAGCATGTATCAAACCATTGTGTGTGTGTGGTGTTGTGTCTGCAGCTGGCAGCTGGCAGTTGCCTGGGCATGCATGAGTCGCAGCTGCAGCATGTATCAAACCAGTGTGTGTGTGTGGTGTCTGCAGCTGGCAGCTGGGTAGGTAGGCAAATGATGGCGCTGACAACAGACACCCATGCTCACCGAAGGGATTTGTGCACGTACATCTTGTGGGTACGCAGTTGTGGTGCATCTTCATCTTCATCGGATGCGTCTGCATTCATCCTGCAGCAGGGCATTCAGATGGGTTGATGGCTAAGCTGCGATAGGTGTGTGGTTGAGTTGATCATCCAGTTCGATTGCATGCTGCTGCTGCTGCTGCTGCTGCTCGCTGCCATGTTGCTGCTGCTTCCAGACACAAGCACATCTGTCCTCAGCTGCCCCGATGCATCCAAGTAAAGCAAACCAAGACTTTTGTGAAGCAATGTGCAGCAATAGCCTGACCTGTGCTGCTGCTGCTGCTGCTCACTGTACAAAGCAGGCCTGACATTGCACAGTCCTCTGCTCACCCTTCTCGTGCCCCTGCTACCCTCCGTGCTGCTCTACTGGCCACTATAGGCATGTTCTGCCTGTTTGCACGCTGCATCGCATGCCAGTTTGCAAGCGTTAGCCAGTCCAAGGCCACGTTGCAGAGAGTCTGCAGTCCGATATGCAAGCGTAAAGGACCGCAAAGGAGGATGCAAGCATACGTTTGTGAACTACATCGAAATGGCATCTATCGTGTGGTGAAACTGGCCTCTGACTCAGAGCAGTACCACGTTCTGGCGGTGCCAGTTCACCCGTCCGATGCGGTGGCCGTTTAATGCACGGGGGGCAGCAGTTGGACACGCAGCTTCTGCCTCGGCGGTGCCAGTTCACCCGTCCGATGCGGTGGCCGTTTGATGCACGGGGGGCAGCAGTTGAACACGCAGCTTCTGCCTCGGCGGTGCCAGTTCACCCGTCCGATGCGGTGGCCGTTTGATGCACGGGGGGCAGCAGTTGGACACGCAGCTTCTGCCACCGCCAAGTGATGATTCAGTCACCCATTCGTCTTGCGCCTCAAACGTAATGATGAAGAAGACTGCTCAGGGCCCTTTCGCATGCCTCGAGGCCCTTTAAAATTCTGCAGGGACTCGCGGCTGCGGACGCTTTGGGACACTGGGCCCAGTCCCTCGTCCGTTGCCCGTTGTGATATGGTGTTGGTACTAGAACCGAAACTGGAGGAGGCAAAGTGAAGGAGAAGAACGGTCGTATCCTTGGCTGGCGACGAGGAGCCGAAGATGTGAAGGGGCAGCGAACGAAAGTGGCAGGAGGCGGAGGCAAAGTGAAGGAGAAGACCGTTCGTATCCTTGGCTGGCGACGAGGAGCCGAAGATGGGAAGGGGTAGTGGCGAACGAAAGTGGCAGGAGGCCGGAAGGCAGCTAGCAGCTAGCAGCTACAGCAACGTGTAACAACACCGTTGGCCCAGTCATTCACTCTTGGTCGCAGCCGAACGCATGGATTCATGAGTACACAGCCACTACTGCTACTACTACGGCTTTGCCTCATCCACCAGTCTGTGCAGCTCTGCAAGCGCCTCGGCAGCACACATCTTCAGCTGCACCTGGATCTGCACCTGCAGTGTGCATATCACAGACAGCAGCAGCAGCACCTTAGTGTAACACACAAACACAAATGCAATGTAATGTAACAGCCCTCCAATGCATGCTACTCTCTTTCGCATGGCAATCAAACAACAACAGACCGCACGCATGGCACAGCAAACGAGCCATACCTGGGTGAGTGTATTAACCATCTGTAGGCTCAGCAGCTGCTGCTGAGCGACACGTGAGCACTTGGCAGCAAGGGCATTTGCTGCCAGGGCATCAACTGGATGGTGACCAATGATCCGTGGCACCAGCTGATTCAGAAGCCGGCTCATGTCGTGCAGCGTGTTGCTCTCAAGCAGCACCTGCATCTCATCGGGCAGAGGCGCCGCTGCTGCTGCTGCTGCAACTGGCAAGGCTGGGCCGCTGCTGCTAGATGGAGTGCCGATGCTGCTGCTGACAGCGCCTGCGCCGCCTGCACCAACACCAGTTGGTTAGTTGAGTTGCTGCTCACAGTCCACACACAGAGCAAGCCCACCACCATCAGTCAGTCGACAGCAACAGAGCAAGCAAGCCGCTGCCTTGCTGTTTGCTGCTTGCACAGTCACACACACACCAGCAAGCCGCACCTGCTGAGCCTGCCTGCTGCTGCTGCTGCTGCTGCTGCTGAGTCTGGGCAAAGGGGCGCCGGCCGGTCTCACCTGCAGCAGCCCGCAGCGTGCAGCAGCAGCGAATACAACTGATATGCACAGTAGTAGTAGTGGGGGGCAGCGTGCAGCAGCAGCTGCACAGTAGTAGTAGTAGTAGTAGTAGGGGGCAGGGTCATGTGCCGGGGCCTGCTCACCAGCCAACAGCCGCAGCGTCAGAACTGCGCTGCCTTTGGCAACCAGGGCTGCACTCTGCAGGTGCACAATGCTGACGTTGAACTGGTCAGCGTCGGCAAAGGCCAGCTTGAAGGCCAGGCAGTCAGAGAAGTCGTAGCCACAAATGTGGCCCCTTTGTTGCTCCTTCCGCCCTGCCCTGTGGCCATGCCAGGTCACCTCGGCCGTAGCAAGGCACGAGGGACACAGCCAGTCAATGTCTGCGTCGGCGGCCTGCAGCTGCTCTGCAGGCACCCTGCAAAAGAACCTTGCATGCTCCAAATGAGCAGCAGGCTTGTGCATGCAGCCAAAGTGCACGTTGCTCGTGCAGCTCAGCACATCACATGCCACAGCAGGGTTGCCAGGCTGGGTGTCAGCCTCGTTGCAGATGAGGCACCCGGCCTTGGCCATGGTGCTGTGCTTGTGCTTGCGCCACAGCCCAGGCTCATAGCCAGCAGCCACATCCGGGGCCAGGTCGGCATGCGCACGCACGACTGCAAGCAGCCACACGGCAGGCAGGCAGGCAGGCAGGCAGGCTCACACAGGCAGGCCAACAACACATTCACTCGCTGCTGACGCTGCTTGCGTGCTTTCTGCACACACTCACACTTGAGCAGCTCTGGGGGGGCCTTGGCACTCTCCAGAACCTGTATCGCGCCTGCAGCGGCAGCAGCAACAACAACAACAAGTGGTGAGCGGGCGCCGGGGCCGCGGCTGCTGCTGCTGCTGCTACTACTGTACCTGTTGTTGCAGGCGCAGCCGACAGCAGCCTGTTGTTCTTCTTCTTGGTGGGGGCGCTGGCGGCAGCTGCTTGTTCTGCAGGGGTTGTTGTTGTGAGGCGGTCAGAGGCAGGCAAGCTGCTGCTATTGCTACTACTGCACAGGACCTCACCTTTGGCACGCTTGCCACTGCTGGGTGGCAAGGCGCTTCGTCCTGCAGGCAAGCAAAACACACACACACACTGTTGGCCATCGCGCAGAGCCAGCCAGTCAACAACCTGCAAGAGATGAATCATCACCTGCTGCCACACGGCGAGGCCGGCCAGTGCGCGTGGTGGGCCTCTCTGGGTGGTGCTCGCCTACAGCAAAACACAAAGCCACTTGAGGGGTGTCGTCATCATGCAAGGTGCAGCACTCATCGGCTCTTCATGTAAGCAAGCAAAGGAGCAGCTGGGCATAGTAATGGCGGTGGCTGCACAGAGACACCAAGAAGGTGAGCACGTAACAACTTGCAAGCCAAAAGGAGGTGTCTGCCTGCTCACCCTCAGCAGCAGCAGCAGCAGCCGGGCATAGTGGTGGTGGCTGCTCGTCGTCTGCACAGAGACACCAAGGAGGTGAGCACGCAACAACTTGCAAGCCAAAGGAGGTGTCTGCCTGCTCACCCTCAGCAGCAGCAGCATCCGGGCATAGTAATGGCGGTGGCTGCTGCTGCTCGTCGTCTGCACAGAGACACCAAGAAGGTGAGCACGCAACAACTTGCAAGCCAAAAGGAGGTGTCTGCCTGCTCACCCTCAGCAGCAGCAGCAGCAGCCGGAGCAGCAGCAGCATCTGGGCATCGTGGTGGTGGTGGCGGCGGTGGCTGCTCGTCGTCTGCACAGAGACACCAAGGAGGTGAGCACGCAACAACTTGCAAGCCAAAAGGAGGTGTCTGCCTGCTCACCCTCAGCAGCAGCAGCAGCTGGGCATAGTAATGGCGGTGGCTGCTGCTGCTCGTCGTCTGCACAGAGACACCAAGGAGGTGAGCACGCAACAACTTGCAAGCCAAAGGAGGTGTCTGCCTGCTCACCCTCAGCAGCAGCAGCAGCAGCCGGAGCAGCAGCAGCATCTGGGCGTGGTGGTGGTGGTGCTGCCTTCTGTCTCTTGAGAAGACTTGGCCGCGCGTCGTTGTCTACATCAGGCAGAGACAAGAGGTGAGTGTGCTCACAGCAAAAGAGGGTATGTTAGCACGGTGCTGGTCGGTCGGCTCACCCTCGTCCTCGGAGCCAGAGTCCTCGGAGTCAGAGTCCGAGCCAGAGCCTCCTGCAAGCAGCAGCAGGGACTGTCAGTGCTGCAACAAAAGGCTGGCTGCTGCTGCTTTGCTGCTTTGCTGCTGCTGCCCCCGTACCTGATGGCGATGATGCCAGCACCTTGCCAATGACAGCACCAGCCGCTGCAGAGCAAGAGCAGCGGCAAGCAGAGCGGCAGCAGCTGTCGTGGTGCCAAGCAGGCGGCGGCGGCGGCTGGTGAGAGTTGCAGCAGCAGCAGCAAAGCAACCAGAGACACCAAAGGCAGCAAAGCAAGCACCTGTGCCATCCGCCTTGCCCATGACAGCGTTGGCTCGAGCGATGGCAGCAGCGCCAGTGGCGGCAGCAACAGCTGCGTCGCAGTCCGAGTCGGCCGCCAGCTGGGTCGCTGCCTGCAGCAGCTGCTGCACCTCATTGGCCACCGCCTGCAGCTCATGGCCAGCCGCCCTCATGCCCACAAACGAGGCCAGCGAGGTCAGCTTGGTGCTCAGCCGCAGCATCAGTGCATCTCTGTCGACAGGCAGCTTGCCTGTCGCAAACGTCACCCTGCTCTGGGACCAGCGCGCCATCATCAGGTCGGCGGCAAAGCAGGCATGCATGCGCAGAGCAGGCTTGGCAGGCGGAGCAGAGTGCATGGCACAGATGACGCGCTGCACCAGCGGGGCAGCCTCAAGCATGAGGTCCAGCTGCGCGCCATCCAGCTGCATGCTCTGCAGGTCCTGCTGCTCGACTGTGGCACTGGCCGGCTCAGGGATGACCTGCCAGGACACGCCCTGCGTCAGCAGAGGGTAGGTGCGGTTGTTGAGCAGGGCCAGGAGGCCGTCCGCAGCAAGCAGCTCTTGGCCAAACATGGCAAGCTTGCCAGGACGGTCGGCAAGGACCACGCTGGCTAGCTTGGCACGAGGGCCAGGAGGCAGGCCATCCATCACGGCCTGGTTGACGACCTTGGCGTAGCTCCTGCACGCACGCACACACACACACACACACACAGAGAGACATTGCGGCAGCAGCTGGGGAGGGGGGTGGCACCCACACACATTGCAGCAGCAGCCGGTGGCCCCACAAACAGACACACACCGTGCCATGTCCGGCTTGATGGAGGCATGGAAGCAGCCAGGCCTGGGCAGCCTGGAGCGGGCCGCGCCTTGGACAATGTCTCTGTGATTCCGGGCGTACTTCACGTCGCAGCCCAGGCTCAGGAGCGGGCGCCCACGGAAGCCCAGGCGCGCGACCAGGAAGCCCAGGGGCACACTGTGCCGCTCGTCGCTCTGCTTTATGGCGTCGTCCTCGCCACAGCCCAAAGAGCGCCCAGAGCCCATGCCAGGCTTGTGGGCAAGGTGCTGCTCACTGTCCGCGACCAGCGCTGGCAGGCAGGCCATGGCAGATGCCACATTCAGTGCTGTGCGTGGACCAAAACAGGCAGAGGCAGAGGCAGGCCATACATAAGGAGGAGCACGTGAGAGAGGACCAGCTGTGCATGGGGCTCCGTATATGATGGGGGGCCGGCAAACAGCTGTGCTCTGCTTAGCGACCGACTCACTCTTGCCGCTGCCGCGCAGGTGCAGCGTCCAGGGCTGGTTGAAGGCCTGGCCCAGGGAGGCACGCAGCGCACTCACAGCACTGCTGTGCTGGTTGTGCCTGTCCTTGTGCAGGTGGTCGTGGCCTCCTTGCGCAAACCGAAGCACGTGCTTGGTTCCATGTGCCATCACGTAGCCCTCGATGCCAGATGGGCTGCAGCAGCCGTTCAAGATGGCATCTTGGACGTCGATGCTCTGGAAGTTCAGCGACGCCTTGTCTGCGGCCTGCCTGGTGCCTGCCAGGAACAGCAGCAGCAGAGCAGCAGCAGCAGCATGTGAGGCACCCACAAACATATGTCAGCAGCAGCAGCAGCAGCAGCAGCAGCTCACTCTGAGGGAAGAAGTCGCTGAGCCCCTCCAAGCACTTGAGCACCTCCTTCACGGCCGCCACTGCTGCCTGCTGTGCCATGGATGCATCAACCGAGGCGCGACGCTGTTGCGAGGCAGCAGCTTCCCTGACAGCCGCCGACTTCTTTGCCACTGCTTGCACGCCCTGCTCAGCCTGTGCTACGCCAGTCGCAGTGGCAGTAGCAGAGGCTATAGCAGCAGCAGCCGCGGCTCCGGCAGCAGCCAGAGGCTGCAATGCAACCTCTGACGAAGGCTTGCCACGGCGCACGGCAGGGCGCAGCACCTTGCTGACAGCCTCTGCTGCTGCAGCTGAGCCCTTCAGCCAGCCGACGACGCTCGACGCATGCTGCAGCAAGCTGTTGGCTACAGGGAAGGCATTCTGTGCATCCTTGTCGGCTTGCCGCACCAGCATGCTCACGTGCACAGTGGCAGCACACAGCACGCGCTGAGCCAGGCAGCAGTCGTACACGAGCAGGCTGGTGCTGGCCGCAGGTGCTGAGGCTGAGGCTGAGGCTGAGGCGGCGGCTGAGGAGGAGGGCGCGGCGGCGGCTGCTGCGGCTGCGGCTGCGGCTGCGGCTGAGGCTGCGGCGGCGGCTGCTGCGGCTGCGGCTGCGGCTGCGGCTGCGGCTGAGGCTGAGGCTGAGGCTGCACCACCCGTGGCATAGCCGCCCAGGAATGTGATGAGCAGGTGCGCCCTGGCAAACACATTCACCAGGCAGTAGCCTGAGCAGTGCTCGCCCATCATGTCCAGGGTGATGTCGTTGAAGCTGACCTCCCTCTTCTTGTGCTTGGCACAGTACAGCGTGAGGAAGAAGCCGCACTCCACATTGGCCATGAAAGAGTGCAGCACGCCAGCCAGGGCAGCGTCGCACACAGACACGGCTGCGCCGCTGTTCATGGGCAGCCGCAGGAAGGTGTCCTGCTTGAGGCGCGCCACTTCGCATGGACGCACCGCTGCAAGGGGCAGGAGGCAGCAAAGGGTGAGCAGCAGGAGGAGCCAAAAGGCTGGCTAACTAACTAACTAAATAGCTAGCTAGCTAACTGTGGCCAAGGGGGTGCTGGTTGCTCACCCAGAGACAAGCTGGTCAGCGAGCCGATCAGGGCCTTGGCGTTGGACAGGGCGTTGGTCAGCAGCAGTGGCCGAACACAGCGGCTGGCCTCTGTCCACGTGTTGGCCTCCACACAGGCAGCTGCTGTGGGCCCAAACAGCTGCTCCAGCTCAGCCAGCTGGGGGCGGAAGGAGGCCAAGGCCAGAGACAGGCAGTGGATGCGCCTGCCGTCGGCCTCCTGGTACCATGCTGCGTCGGCCTGCAGCGCGCTGCCAATGGCAGCATAGTAGGCTGCGGCCTGCTGGCTGGCATCATCGCCTGCAAGCACAGAAGCAGCTGCCTCTGCTGCCCTGCCTGCCTGCTCAGGCAGCTTCAGCAGCCCCAAATGCGTGCCTGAGCCATACGCGCCCTTGAACAGGGCGACAGGCGTGTAGACAGCAGCAGCATTGGCAGCCTTGAGCCTGGCAGCAGAGGCAGAGGCCGTGGCGCGGGCAGCAGCAGCAGCAGCAATCTCGCCCCTGGATGCAGTCCTGGCAGCCCTGAGCTTGGCTGCCCTGGTGTGCTGCTGCTGCTGCTGGCCTGGCTTGTAGTCGGCGTCGGCGTCGGCATCGGCATCGGCATCGGCTGCTGCTGCTTCCGCTACTACTGCCTCTGCAGCACCAGCAGACCTGGCCTTCTTCGCCACTGCATCTGCTACTGCCTTGGCAAAACTTGCTGCAGTGGCTGCCCTTGCGGCTGCAGGTGCCTCCTTGCCAGTGGCCCTCTCATACAGAATGTGGCAGTCAAAGCGCTCAACCAGCCGCTCGCTCAGTGGCACCAGCAGCGACAGCACAGAATGCAGCTGCTGCTGCAGAAACTGGCGTGGCGTCATTAGGTCCGGCTCAGCTGCTGCTGGCACGCATGGGGCTGCTGGGACTGGGGCTGGGGCTGCTGGCACGCATGGGGCTGCTGGGACTGGGGCTGGGGCTGCTGGCACGCATGGGGCTGCTGGGACTGGGGCTGGGGCTGCTGGCACGCATGGGGCTGCTGGGACTGGGGCTGGGGCTGCTGGCACGCATGGGGCTGCTGGGACTGGGGCTGGGGCTGCTGGCACGCATGGGGCTGCTGGGACTGGGACTGGGGCTGGCACGCATGGGGCTGCTGGGACTGGGGCTGGGGCTGCTGGCACGCATGGGGCTGCTGGGACTGGGACTGGGGCTGGGCTGCGGCTGCGGCTGCGGCGCGACAGGTCCAAGCAGAGCTTCTTGGACGACGGCTGATGGCCACGCACAGGCGCCTGCAGGTCCGGCTGAGCTGCTGCTGGCGGGCATGGGGCTGCTGGGTCCGGCTGAGCTGGGGCTGGGCTGCGGCTGCGGCTGCGGCTGCGGCTGGACAGGTCCAAGCAGAGCTTCTTGGACGACGGCTGATGGCCACGCACAGGCGCCTGCAGGAAAGGCAACCAAGTCAGGAGCTGTGCATTGTCCAGTCCAATGGCCTTGCAGGGGGGGCACCCAGCATATCCACGGTGGTTTGCCTGTTGCTGTGCCATGCCCAAACCCAAAAACAGGTCGAGGACTCATGTCTGCCTTGCTGGGGGCAGGGGTAGACCACATGTTGCCATCATTGGGGACAGACAGGCAGACAGGCAGCAGCAGCATGTGCATGCCATAGGGGTTTCACCTGCTGGGCTGGGACTGGGGGTGGGGCTGGGGCCCCAAAGGCCCCAAAGGCCCCAAAGGCTGGGCTCGACGGGTCCAAGCAGAGCTCCTCCTCACAACTGCGTCCGCCTGTGGGCGCTGCCTGGGCTGCAGGAATATATCCATACAGCTCCTGCAAGCAGCACCACCAACAACAGTCTTCTGTTCAACGGTGGTTGATCTGCGCTGCCGCACTGTTTGAAAGAGAGAGGTGCCACCTTTTTTGCTTTACAGCCCACATGCAAGCGATGCACGAACACTAATGCTTCCCTGCATTTGCTACCAGATGGCACCGGCTCAGACCCACCACCTTCTGCTGCATGCATGAACAAACGCACCTGCACACTGTAGCCCGCATCCAGCATGTCCTCCACAACCTGCAAGCAAGCAAGCAGGTGCAGCCGCATGCATAAGATGCCGCATGCACAAGAAGCTGCACAGCCGCATGCACAACGCCCCAGGCCAGGCACCTGCTGAGAGTAGCCAGCAGCCTTCAGTGGCAACATCATGTGCTCCTGCAGCTGCGCCAGCGCGGCTGTCAGCTGCAGGGTGCAGTCCCTGCACTTGTTCGTGTGCGTGTCCTTGTTGCCCACGCCCTTGTTCGGGTCCTTGGGCACAGGCTGAGCCAGCTTGCGCTGCAGGCGAAGCTCCAGCTCAAACAGGCTGGCTGCTGGTGCCTTGCTGGCCAGCTCCTGACTCAGCCATATGGCCCAGGTCATCAGCGGGCCCAGCCTCTTCAGCAGCATGTGCGCACTACAAAAACAACAAAACAGCAGCATGTGGACGACCCACCAACATAGGTCAGCAGCAGCAGCATGTGGACACACTGGCACATGCCCCCAAAAAGCCAGCAGCAGCAGGTCCCCTCACTCACTCGACAGCCACCTCATGCCGTGCCATCAGCTCCAGGTGGTGGTGCACGCCTGCCACATACACCTGTGCGCAGCAGGGCAGCTTCACGCCGCGCCGCTTCCACAGCTTTTGCAGCTTCTCCACGCGCTCACGGAAGCTGCTGCCTGCAATCGACTGCAGGTTGAACTGTGGTGCAGCAGCAGCAGCAGCAGCATGAGGCAGCAGCAGCAGCAGCAGCAGCATGAGGCATGCCCAGCCTGCTGGAAAGCAAACTCAAGCAGAATGAGACATGGCATGCCCAGCCTGCCGGAAACAAGTGCAGGTTGTAGCGTGAAGCCGGTGACCCCACTCACCGCTGCCAGGGTGGTCTTCAGGCGCGTGTGCAGAAACTGCACCCCAAAGGACGGAAACGCCAGCTGCAGCTGCACCACTACAGGCTCATCACAGCCATCCACCTTGATGGTCAGCCGGTCAGCCTGGCCAACACCGTCGCCTGTCATGCAGCGGCCAATGGTCTTCTGCAGCTGCAGGTCGAGGTTGACCTGCACGAGCAGCAGGCAGCAGGCAGGCGTATGCCCTCCAACAAACACACCCACATCCACCCTGCCAGCAGCAAGCAGCAAGCAGCAGGCAGGCGTATGCCCTCCAACAAACACACCCACATCCACCCTGCCAGCAAAAGCCTGAACAGGGACGATGCTCACCTGCAGGTCGTACGTTCGCTGGCCGACGTCCACAGACATGAACGTGTTGTTGGCCAGGCGCAGGTAGCTGCGCAACAGGTCATTGTTGGTGTAGACCTGCGTCAGCAGCTTGGCCACTTCCTGCACTTGAACCTGCCTGCTTGAGCTGGCCTGCACGTGCTGCACGTGGTTGCCCTGGTTGGCCATGCTCAGCAGCCGAAGCCCAGATGGGGACCTGAGCTGGACAGCCAGCTCGCTCGCACGGTCAGCATCGAGCGCCACACCTCTACACAGTGACAGTGAGTCACAGCTGAGGATCTTGGCACCGCCAGGCACCAGCAGATCAAACACAGCCTGTGCCACATGCGCTGCCGTGACGATACTGTCGTGGCTGGTTGCGTTGCAGGGTGACACCATACCCTTGCGCCACTCGTGCGAATCCTTGCCTGCATGGGGGGGGGCAAGGGCATGCCAATGCGCAGAGGCGAGAACAGATGTCAGCCAGCCAGCCAGCGACCCCGTCGCCCTTTGCCGCAGCCACAGCAGCAGCTAAAGGCTGCCAAGAGCCCACCTTTGGTGACAAGCCAACTGATGGGGTCTGGGTTAGCAGCGTTCCCCAGGCTGTCAATGCCGGCTGCTGTCGACTCCAAGGCCGTAAGGAACCTGTGGCAAGGCAACACAAAACAACAAGTGGCTGCTGAAGGATGAAGCTACTGATGGGATGGCAGGGAGCAGCATGCCAGGCAATCATCATCATCATCATCTGCTGCTGCTGCTGCTGGACAAACTGCATGCATGTGCTGGCATTGGGCTGCAAGCTGGCTTGGCAGCGAATGTTGTGGAGTGGCTGCTGATGGATGAGGCTGGTGTTGCCAGCCAGGCAATCATCATCATCATCATCATCTGCTGCTTGCTGCTGGCACCAGGGACAGCGTATCACCCTGCTCACTGAAGTGATGCCTGACTGTGTGGGTTGATGTGATCTGGTCGCCTCCTCTTCGGTTGGCACGGGGGATCACAGTCCCCATAGTCATTCATCCTGTAGCAGGGTGGGTCAAGCCTGGTTGAGTGCAGGCCATGCAGCAGTGAATGCACAGCTGCGGTACCATGCAATTGCTCCTGCTGAGGGTGCCATGCATGCATGATCAGATCAATCCTGTTGCTGCTCCTGCTGAGGGTGCCATGCATGCATGAAATCAGACTCTGTTGTTGCTGTAGTTCAATGCTGCTGGGGATGCCATGTAGCAGTGAATGCACAGCTGCGGTACCATGCAAGCAATCAAAAGCATATACTCTTGTTCCTGCTGAAGATGCCATGCATGCATGATCAGATCAATCCTGTTGCTGCTCCTGCTGAGGGTGCCATGCATGCATGATCAGACTCTGTTGTTGCTGTAGTTCAATGCTGCTGGGGATGCCATGTAGCAGTGAATGCATAGCTGCGGTACCATGCAAGCAATCAAAAGCATATACTCTTGCTCCTGCTGAAGATGCCATGCATGCATGATCAGATCAATCCTGTTGCTGCTCCTGCTGAGGGTGCCATGCATGCATGATCAGACTCTGTTGTTGCTGTAGTTCAATGCTGCTGGGGATGCCATGCATGCGTGATCAGATCAATGCTGTTGCTGCTGCTGCTGCTGCTGTTGCTGCTGCTGCCACCGCGCCGCTGCCGCTGCCGCTACTGCTGGGGGTGCCATGCATGCATGATCAGAGCCATCCTGCTGCTGATCTTGTTGCTGATAGTATCTAGCTGCCACTGTTGCTGTACTGGTATGCTGCCTGTCGCTGTTGTTGATGTAGTCCAAGGCTCACCTGCTGCTGTTGCTGCCCAGCGTTGCCTGATGTCCCTGCTGCTGCTCACCTATGCGTACAGACGTATGATAACGTATTTGCAGGACATGGGACAACGTAAGGCTTCTATCGCACCCTCACGCCCTTCGAGACTGCTCAGTCTGCCACTCGTGGTGGTGTATTCCAGACCACTGCAATGCTTGCATGCTGCGTACAAATGATCGAAATGTAGGGAAATGGCGCAAATAGGGGAGTCGGAGTACCAAATGTGGCAATGCGTGTCCGTTAGCTCCCCGCTGGTATGGCACCTGCTGTCGCAAGCTGCTGGGGCAGGTGGGGTTGTTGCTGTGGCAGGTGGGGTTGGGTACTGCAACCTCTACAGGCGTCTGTACGTCCTGTAATTAAACACAAAGGTAACAGCACTTATACAAAAGGCGAGTGCCCACCTGCGAGCATCGAGGCAGTTTAGCACACGTATAGGCACAACAGGGCATGAATGCCAATAAACGATTTTTCCGAGCGCCGAATCACCCTGGCTCTCAACCTAGCCCCTTTCATGCCTGCGCACTCGCAACAGAAATTACTTAAAAGCATTTCGTTAAGTCTGGTGCCCGGATAGACGAAGCTACTGTACGTACTGCTACGAAACTGGCGGTCAACCGTCTGCTGACCGGCAGTACACCTTTAGCTCACCATCAGGTCAACCGATATATCTGCAGATTGGCTGCACACATAGACACAGCCGCTTGCACACATCAAGTCTGTGTATGTCTGTGTAGTTTGCACACGCGGGCGCGTTGCACAGGCCATCCCTGTGGCTAGCGCTATCAAATGTACAGACTGGGGCCAGTGTGCAGACGAGGTGATTGTGCAGTCTGGGGCATTGTACATACTGTCTGTGGGCTGTGCCTGGGCTGCAAGCTTTAAGGGTGTGGGAAACAGCTGTTTCCCACACCCTTAAAGCTTGCAGCCCAGGCACAGCCCACAGACAGTATGTACAATGCCCCAGACTGCACAATCACCTCGTCTGCACACTGGCCCCAGTCTGTACATTTGATAGCGCTAGCCACAGGGATGGCCTGTGCAACGCGCCCGCGTGTGCAAACTACACAGACATACACAGACTTGATGTGTGCAAGCGGCTGTGTCTATGTGTGCAGCCAATCTGCAGATATATCGGTTGACCTGATGGTGAGCTAAAGGTGTACTGCCGGTCAGCAGACGGTTGACCGCCAGTTTCGTAGCAGTACGTACAGTAGCTTCGTCTATCCGGGCACCAGACTTAACGAAATGCTTTTAAGTAATTTCTGTTGCGAGTGCGCAGGCATGAAAGGGGCTAGGTTGAGAGCCAGGGTGATTCGGCGCTCGGAAGCAACACAGCGCTATGTGGCTAGCTAACACTATGATAAGCTGTGCTTTGGTGCTTGCACAGCTGCTTGCATTAAATTGCAACTTTACCAGTGACAGGGCATTATTCCTTGTCCTGAGTCATGCAGTGCAAGAAAACCAAGCAGCGACGCCTCATAATATGTCAAGGCAGCAGTGCAAGGATAAGCAAAGCTATGTGGTTAAAGCAGCCTGATATTGGGGCCGCAAATCTAGCCATGTGAGTGCGCATTTGCAGCATTGAGCGTTGCATCATGTATCTTCAGCAACCCTGTGCGCTAATAGTGTGTTCAGGTGAACCACAGCAGTGCCAGATTATCTGGCAGTTGTCCAGCAGCCACAGCAACAGCACCAACATCGGCGGACCCCATTTGCACTCCTGTGTATACTTGGACTCAGGCAAAAGCAGGCAAACTTGTGCTGGAGGGCTGGCATGTGCATCTTCTTGTTGATGTTGCAAAGTGCACACCCGACATAAAAGAACGAGTTTTAAACGGCTCCCGATATACTAGTATAACTGGAGGCACGGAGGTGCAAGAGGTACCCTTATTGTCAGACATGTTCACGCTGTATAGTTGTCGTTCATAGCAGGCGCACCCATTGTTGCCTTACTGCAGCAGCAGCCATTGCTGCTGAGCTACCAGTACATGCTGCTCTGACGCTGTTGACTCCTGCAACTTGTGATGATCACCTGCTGCTGTGGAGCTGATGCTCAGCAATTTCCTGCTGCAGTCGTTTGCAGCTGAAGGTGTGAGGTCCTTTAAGAGGACACGGCACTAGCATGCTGACAAGTGCTTTGTTACACCACAAGCCTCCACCCAGCCTGCCAACAACTCATGCAAGGGCCCCAGTTACGTTTAAGCATGTTGATGTACACAATCGTTGTTTTTCTCTTGACCCGTCCCCAGGGCTGCAGCGTGCAAGCACTATGTTTGTGGCGGGAGCCTATTTAAAGCTGAGAGTTTGGGTAAGCTGTAAGACTCAAAACGCCCTGACGCCCGTGCCTCCACCACATGGTGGTGCACAGGCAGCAGCAGCAGCAGCAGCAGCAGCAACAGCAGCAGCAGCAACAGCAGCAACAGCAGCAGCAACAGCATGCTTCACATGTCCACCCCCCAAGGCTCCAGCACACGGCGCATCGCCTCGGGGGCCTGCACCCAACTGAGGAACAGACCGTAGTTGGTCACTGGCACACCTGAGGCCAGCCAGCAAGCAGCAGCAGCAGCAGCAGCAGCAGTGGCACGTAGCGGAAGGCTGTAAGTAAAGAAGCAGTCAAGGAGCCCTGCATGCAGTCGAGAATCAGGCACTGATTCTCCACTCACACACCTGCCTCAGCAGCAACAGTAGCAGCAGCAGCAGCAACAGGAGCCCAGAAGCTTTGGCCAAGAAGTGTCAGTGGAAACACAAACAAATGGAGCAAAGCGCACATCATTACATGCCCAGCTCTGAAAACTGCTGGCGGTCACAGCATCAACATTAGTGCTGACATTGCCAGCGCTCACCCCGTTCTGCAACACAGCGTGCAAGTTCAAGCAGCATGTCCAATTGCTCTTGCGCACCTGCATCCTCCATGTCAGCAATGCGTGCTCGCATCTTCTGCGCATCAATCATGCAGCCGCCACAGTGCAGTGCCAGCTTGAAGCGCGGCCCAGCACTGCTGCTGCTGCTGCTGCTGCTGCTCTCCTGCTCAGCCAGGTCTGGGTACTCCCTGCATGGTGATGAAGGGCATAAAAAGACAACAAGCAGTGTGTCAGTTGTTCAGGACTATAACCATCAACAATCTATTATGGCCTTGAAGTGCAGCCTAATTCGAGCCTTGCAATGACAACTACAACACAACGATGCAAAAGAAAGCAAGAAAAGCTTGTTGGCACGCACGCGCACACACGCACGCACGCACGCACGCACGCACGCACACACGTGCCAGAGCGCGCACGTTCCAGGTTGGTGCACCGCACATGCAGGCCGCCTTTTGGGTTTTCGGCGCCAGGGCGCATGCAAGCCACGCACCTGCCGAAGGCATGCTGCAGCTGCAGCCCCTTGCCACACAGCCTCTCCAGCTTCTGTGGAATCTGCCCAAAAAAAAGAGAAAAAAGAGAAAAAAGAGAGCAGCAGCAGAGATAGACACAGGGTTCACCTCCATCAATCCAGCAGCACAGCAGCCATCACATGCGCATGCAGTACCAGCGTAGCAGACCAACGTAGCCACTCAAACAAACTTCCAACCGCACACACCCGTGCTGGGGCACCGGCGCAGCGGCGGGCCGTGGTTGCAGGTAAACACACACCAACATCGTGCCTGTGCCATTGGTTGGTCTGTCACAGTGACTGCTATCGCAGCTGAGGCCATGCTGTCGGGGATTGGCCACCTGCCACCTTGTCACAGCAACTCCAGCTGCCACAGTGCTGACTCATCACTGATGCTATCATGCTGCCACTGTCACATGTCACACTGCGACCACAGCGAGCTGTGTTCCAGGCACTGGAGTGTGTGCTGCAGACGCTGCGCCGCCCCACCTGCACCATGCCTATGTCGTTGCAGTGGTCTGTGATCCTGTTGTGGTTGCAGGCCTCGGCAATCAGCACGCGGTCCCCAGGCAGCAGCTGCTGCAGCGCCTTGATGCCCTGGGAGGAGCAGCAGGCAAGCGCAACAACCGTGACACGTTTACTGTGAGGGTGCTGTGCAGGGGCATAAGCCGCTCAGCTGGTGCTCATCCTGGGATGCCCCCAGGCATCCGAGTTGGTGACTGGACCAGCATGCAAGCAACTACTCTCCCTCACAGTGGCACCTTTGCAGCGATGGTTGATCACGTCAACCTGCTGTTGCAAGAATTCTAAGGCTGATGGGCAAGTATGTCAACCTTGCTGCCAGGCAGCCGCCAGAACAACGAACAGGTCGCCTGATGGCTGACCGGCAGCCTTCTCAGAGCCACAGCACCCGCAACGGCAGCTCGCGCGCTAGTTGCGGCATTGCCAACTTGCAGGGCTTGCTGAAAGCCCGTAGCTATGCTTGCTAAGCTATGCTGCGCTGTGCTCGCCAAGTGCCCGGGGCCTGCCGTGCATGCGGCACAGCACCCAGTGCACGGCGTCCCTGCAGGATGCCCCGCACTGCCTCGCCCCACCTCAACAAACAGCGGCAGCTTGCCCCCGACTGCCTGTGGATCATGGCCACGCTGAAGGTGGTGATGGGCAGCAGAGGCTGGCCTGCATCGTCCAGCGTCCACGGGTGCACGACGTCCATGGCCTGCCAGCAGCAGCAGCAGCAGCAGCAGCAGCCAGAGGTGCAACATGGGTCTGGGTGCGGCCGTATCGCAAGACAGTCGGTACACGTACCCCAGCCAACCCCTGCACTGGCTGCACTGCCGAGCTGTCCGAGTTGGGCGCCAGTCAGTTTGCACGCTGTGAGCAGCAGCTTGGCCAGAACACACACACACACACACACGCACACACACACACACGCGCACGCACGCACGCACGCACGCACGCCACGCACGCACGCACAAACACATGACCAGGCTCGACACGATCCAGGTATGTCGGCCGCACGCACAGCGCGCACAAGGGCCGACCAGCAGCAGCAGCAGCAGCAGCAGCAGGGCCTGCGCACCCACCTGCGAGTCTGTGACCAGCAGCTTGGGCCCGTCAGCCTGCAGCAGGGGCTGCAGCGCGCGCATGAAGCGGGCACGCTCGCGCCCAACAGCAGCAGCGTCACTGCTGCGTGCAGCGGCAAGGTCCATCCTGCAGCAGCAGCAGCAGCCAGCAGCAACAGAGCTGAGCATCCACGTGGGGTCAGATGAGCAGCTAACCGAGCGACATGGCCTGGCTCATCAGGGGCATGCTTGCGTACAGCTGGGTGGCCCTCTCGGCACCGATTCACTCTTGTGTACGTTGTGCAAGGCAGCTTTTTGGCGCCCAAGCCCTGGAAGAATCGATCTGCTGCTGAAAGTTGGGTTGTTGTGGTGCCGGTGAGGCATAAGCCTCACCTGTAGGCAGTGGTGGTCGCCCAGTAGCGGATGGCTCCTCCTGCACCAGTGCCTGCGGCCGCAGCAGCCGCATGCTGGGCGTCTCCGCATCCATGGGGATGTTGAGGAACACGCTCGAGTCCGCGCACAGGGCCCAGTCGGGCAGGCTGCGGGTGGCTGGGCGCTTGAGGCTGCGGGTGACACCATCCTGCGGGGTGCGCGTGCACGAGTGTGGTGGACAGGTCAGCAGAGCAGCAAGTTGTTCATGTCAGTGGAGGTTGATGCTGCGCATGGCACTACAGAGCATGGTGTCAGTTGCATGCACATGGCCGTGACATGGCAGCGTGCAGATGGGCCCGGGCGTTTCACGTGAGAGCTTGTGTTAGGTGCGCGTGTACACTTGCAAGCAAGCAGCAGCAGGGCCAGTGAGCAGCACAGCAGCGTGGCGCAGCAGTTTCGCTTGTATGAAAGCGGCAGCAGGAGCTCGAGATGAGCACATGTGAACATGTCAGCTGCAGGCCGTTTCTTCACCTGCAGGAATGACGCCACACGGCCTGGCACGTCTGCTGCCGCATCGTGCAGGTCCAACGTGAGGCTCAGCTGCCCAGCGGATGGGTCCAGCACCCCCTGCACACGACAGCAGGCAGCGCAGCAAGTAAAGACGCAGACAGCACTGCCAAGCTGACACCAGACTGACATCAACCAGCTGGGGGTGACCGACACCCCTGCAGGTGCTGACATGCGCCTCACAAATGACTGGCTCGCGGTCACAGATGCGGAATGCATCAGCTGGTCATGGACTGGGGTGACGGCACGGGGGCTGCACAGCGACTGTGGCGACCAACACATGCTGCAGGCTGATCATGGCTCAGCCACGCACCTGGATCGCGAGCACCAACGCCTGCGTGTGCAGCCCGGGCCGGCACCCCTTCAAGTTGAGCAGCAGCAGCGGCACCACCCCATAGTGAGCAGCATCCCGCAGCACACCCTGCTCCCACCTCAAGCTCTCCCGCAAGTGCTGCTGCAGCTCGCTGCTGCCGCTGCTGTCCTGCAAGCCAGCTGCCTGCAGCAGCAACTGCTGCCGGCTGACGTCGACCACCACCACGCCGACGTCGCACTCCTTGAGGGCGGACAGCGTCTTGCGGCGCTTCTTCTCCCCCAGCTGTCCTGCTTCGTCGATGCCTGCTGTGTCGAACAGCTTGACTGGGCCCAACTCGTGAAGCTCCATGAGCGAGACCTTGACGTCTGCGCCACAGTTGCGCGCCGCAATCATCGTTCAGGACTGAGGCTCAGATTGCGGGGCGGCAGATGTGCCTGTGTGCCACGAACGGCGGCTGGCATGACAAGGTAAGGCTGCAGCAGGGACAACTTGAAACAGCAAGAAGCAACGGAGGTTGCGAAGAAGATGCAGCCAGCTGCATGGTGGTTGCAGAGGATGACCAATCAGATCTGCGGTACATGTGGCAGAGCTGCAAGGGGCGGCTACTGGCTGTCAGCTGTGCATTGTTTGGGGGGCAAGCTCGATGCAAACAATGCACAGCTGCATGGGTTACCCAGCCTGCATGCACCAGGGACCCACAGAGGGCTGCCTCCGCCTGCCGCCCATGCACGCACCTGCTGTTGTGCCTGGCGTGGCATCCACAATGCTTGTCTCCTGGCGTGTGATGGCATTCATGAGCGTGCTCTTGCCGGCATTCATAACTCCAAAGACACCAATGTTGATGCGCGGCACATCGCTGCCCTTTGCGGGTCCAGGCGGCAGGCGCAGCTCACCACCAGCGTCATCAGGCTGCTGCTGCTGCTGCTGCTGCGGGCTGCGCTGCTGAGCTGTAGCAGCGGGAGAGATGTGGTAGCTGCGGGCAGCTGCAGCAGCGGTGAGCGCAAGTGAAGGGCAGTTGAGGGGGTGGCAGGCGACGCTATCAATAGACAAAGCAAGAAGGGAATCAAATGCATACCCGGTTGCAGTACACTTTGAAGCCAGAAGGCTAGGTGCACTTGGTGAAGCGTGCCGCTGTTAAGATAACAAGGTGTAGTGCTGCTGGCGGCTGCATGCTGACACTGCATCCGCATGTAGCAGACAATGTTGTGGACTCAAAGTACAGGCATCGGCCAAGCAGCAGTACGGGTACTGCAAGCCCCTGCAGTGCAAAAGGGCTGCTGGTGCCCACCAGGGCAGGGCATGACACTGCACTGCAGAAAGCCGAAGGAACAGCTGCTGCTGCATGCACATGCCATTGCCTGACAGCAGGCGCCCAATGGGGGTGCTCAGGCAGGCAACTGCTGTAGTAGGTGACCACAAGCTGGCATTCACATAGAATCAGTTACAAAGGCTGTTGCACAAGCCCTCACAAACTGTGTGAAGCGGGAGCAGACCTTCTGCACATTGTGCAATCTGCACAAAGCAGCACGAGACACCTTCACAGCTGTGCTGCGCATGCTGAGAACAACTGGGGCCGTCTTGCAGAACAAGTGCAACAAAACCAGTCACTACGGTGTGCATTCTGGCAAAACTTGGGACATGTTTCATTGGAAACCCGCACAGCTCCTCAAAATTCCTAAAACAAGGCCCTGCGCATGCTGCGCTAGTGCAAGCCAGCAAGCAAACCCATCAGCCATAGCCATGTTAGGCATGTGCAGCAGTTTGGTTACAGCTGACAGAACACGCATATCTGCTGCTCAGCCTTGCACAGCACATGCAGTTGCTGCAGCTGCTAGCAATCCTGCAAAAGTCACTGCTGCCAGTTGTTATGGTTGTGAGCTGTTGCCCAGCACATGACCCACCCAGTACGAAACAACTCGACAGAATCCAATATTGCGGCCGCTATTCCTTTCCCTGCCGGCCAGAGACACACGCAACAAACATGAAGCAGCAAGGCATTGCTGCTGCCATAGCAGCGCCTGACCTGCACTGTTGCATGCCACAACAGGCAAGCCTCCTCCTTGCCCCCACTTTCTCTCTTGCAGGAAGGCGATGCCAGTATGCTGCCTGCAGCTGCTGTGCAACAGAAGGCTGCTGCAGCTGCCAGACAGTCTGCCACATCAGCAACATGCCCCAACAGGTTGCACCCTCACGGGCACCCCTCGCACTGTGATCCATGGAGGGCATAACCACCTGCTCCACAAGTGCGAGCACCAACAGCTGCAACACCCCTCTACACCCCAGTCACAAACCAGACAGTGACATATCTGAACTATGAATATAGGCCAACCACAGTATAACACCTGCTGCTACTGCTTTGCTGCTGTAGCAGCCGCTCCGCACACCTGGCGCCAGTACGCCTGCAATTGTATAGGCTGCGGCATGCAGCAAGCAAATTTTCTGACAACAAAACAAGAAAACCAACGCTGCACCTCCCACAAGTGGTGCATGCGGGGGCGCAAAACACGGCTTACGCCAGCTTTGGCATTGCACGCACAAGTCCTGTCACATACCCGGCTCTGCTGAACTTTGTTATATGCATACGCGCGATGCAGCTGTGCTGCTGGTGAGCCAGCTACCATTGAACCCTGCCACACACACAGCACGCCTTCCGCCCACACCTGTTGCAGCCACGTGCCCAGCAACAGGTGCCACAAACACAGGTGTCAACCCCCTCTCTAAGCCACCATAAGTAGGACCTGCATTGCTGTGCACCTGCATGTGCACCCACCCTCGCTCCGGTTCACCACACGCACACGAAGCTGCTTCCAGACATTGTCATGGCCCAGGGTAAACGCCTCAGCGCATAGCGCATGGTTTTGCTGCTGCCCAGCAAAACCAAACACCATGCCAGCTCATGCCGTCGCCGCTGGCTGCTCACGCACCTGATCGGGGCAGGCCCGCCGCTTGCGCCTGCTGCAGCGCGCGCACGTCCACGCCCGCCACAGGCGCCAGGAAGTTGGGCGGGTCGCCCCACGCGCCCTGGCGCAGCCGCTTGCCGATCATGGACACGCGCGCGTTGAGGCACTTGCGGCACTCCTCTGCCGTGTCGGTGATGCAGGGCTTGCCCTCGTACAGCTGGTAGTGCTCGCGGTACCTGCGCGCGCGACACACCACACGAGGCGGGTGCGGTGGTGAGGCCGCTGACAGGTGGGCAGCACTGAGCTGCCGTGCCATGCTGGTACTGATGCCCGCATCAAACTGGGGTGAAGTGGACAAACAAAAGCCTGCACACTACGGAGCATTTGCTTCAGCTGTGTCAAGTCATCAGTGCAGGTGGCAATCTTTGTCGCATGTCATGCATGGGTGACTGTTGACAGATAGCTGACCAACAAACTTGCTCGCAGACTTGCACTCTGCTCTCGATGGAGGGCGCATGCAAGTTGCAGAAGCACGCCAGATCCGCCATGTGTTTGTGTGTGCACACGCAACCGCGCATATCCGTTCGTCATGTGGCGCACGGCACACACAGCCAGCCAGGTGCGGTGGTGCCGCCTGCTCACTTGGTGGGCGTGAGGATGGGCATGAGCACGTTGCAGCCGCGTCGCAGTGCGATCTCCCGCCCGTTTGGCTCAATGGCCTGCAGCGCCGTGGTGGCGCTGATGTTGGCGGGGCCCACCACGATGCGCGCCAGGCTGTTCATGCGCGTGGTCAGCTCAAACATGACCTTCATGTGGGCCTTCTTGTCGACGTGGCCAAACATGGACTCCCACATGTCAGCAACGGGCGTGCCTGCCTCTGCAGCAGGCGGGTGGGCGGCAGCAAGCATGGCTGGTCAATTGCGCTGTCATCACTGCCATGCATGCATGTGTGTGCATGTAAGTCAGCTGCCTGCTGCTGTGCACCTGCAGCATGCATGGTCTCCCAGCGACCGACCCCTGCATGTGCTGGCTGGGCACACATGCGCCGGCCAGCTGCAGGAAGAGCAGCACAGGTGCTTGCATGCGGCGCTGCCGTGGGCAGGGACAACATGGCAGTACGCAAAAACCAGCGCGTGCACCCCGCTGCAGCCCCATAATGCATTTGCTGCCCATGCATCTCGCAGCCAAAGCACACTCCAGCTCTACCTACACTGTCTCGTGCCATGCCCAACCACATCCATACCAGCAGATGCGTACACACCAATCACACTACACCATGGTTGTTAGGGTTCATTGGTGATACTCCCACACCCCCGCTGTATGACCCCATGCCCCACCACATCACCCCTGCAAATGCACACACACCACTTCCGTAAGGTACACCGCACCGTGGTGGCCAGGCTCGGCGGTCCTCACCTGTGATGTAAGGCCCCATGCCGATCATGTTTGCGTTCAGCTGCTTGAAGAAGCGGATGTCGCCGGCCAGGTCCCGCAGCGTCTGGCCAGGCAGCCCCACCATCACGCCAGTGCCCACCTGCACACACGGCACCCACCCAGTCTGAGAGAGAGCGTGTACATCGATCACGGCCGTGCATAGGTTGGCTCGTGCTGCAGGCTCAACTGCACCAACCCACTCTTGCAGGCTGCCTGGTGCCACGCTGCAGGCAGGCACCAGGCAGGCACACTAACAAGGCTGTGCCTGCCGCCGCCACCAAATGCCAAGAGCAGCGGGCCACGTGATCCGGATGCATCTGCAGCCAGCTGCATGGATGTTTGCAGGCTGCGGCTGTGATGGCGGCTGGACGCCAGACATAAGCTGGCAGCAGCTACTGAACGTAAGAATGGACATATGAACATCACAGTGACAGTCAATGACGGCAGGGCAGAGGTATTTTGATGCCGGCCAGAGAATCATCCCTTGATTCAGGTCAATCGCCTAACCACTCGGCCGTCACCGCAACTGGACTACCTGCCCCCACACCACTGCTGAAGAGAGCAGTACTGTGCACATCCGCGGTGGAGAGGATTTACACCTGTTCAGGGACTCCCAAATAATTTCAAGCAGGTGCCGCTGCTGTTGCTGACACTGCTGAGCTGTTTCAGCTCTTTATTGATGCACGGTGTCCGTTGCGGCGCAGCTGCGTGCGCAAGCCATGCACCGTCTCCCCTGTTGATATGTTCTTGCCTGTGTTTGTTGATTTAGGGCAGGTGAGACCTCTCTGTTGTTCAGATATTGCAGCAAAGAGCCATACCATAAGCCAAAGCAGCACTGGCCACCCTACTCTACGCACCCCAACAATGGCACACCACCTTGCCCCAACATTCACCCAACTGCCTCCCAGCTGCGCAATGCATGGCTGTCAGTGAAACATCAGGGGCCATCACAGCACGTACGGCTGATTGCGGCATTGCGTTTGATGACGACACGCAGCCTGGAGATCTGCTGAATCAAGCAGGCAACTTGATGGCTTAGCCGTGTCATGCACCGCAGAAACTGACACCATGGCGACAGCAAAATACAAAGTAACGGCTCACCATGTAACCGATGTTTTTAGGCTGTGCAGGCAGTCCACGCGGCGCTGCCAGCTCATGGCGTCTGGGTGGAGCGCTGCATACAGCTCAGGGTTGCTGCTCTCTATGCGCAGCAGGTAGCGGCGCGCACCAGCATCGTACAACTCCTGCGGCACGACGACACAGCAGCAGATGGGACACGGCAGCAGAGGCACATTGCACGCAAGTACGCCCGCACATGCTCACCCGGTATGGCACACGTTGCGGCACAAAGCGCGGCACACACGAGCTCAAAGTGAGACCAGCAAAGGTGCGAAGGTGATGGCAGGCGTATGCGCCTCCCTGAGCCATCAACTCCAACCTGCATTAAGGTGGACTGCTGGCTGAACGCCCTGCCCTGCAAGAACCCTGTTGCTGCAACTCTTATCCCTGTGACGCATCCAACTGCCAACAAGCATACAACTGCATGTGACTGCTTATAACTGCAGCATATAACCGCTGCTCCCTGCCTCCTTCCAATTGCTGCTGCATGCATGCATGCACACAAACAAGTGCATTGGGCCACTGCTCACCTGGTAGTGCTCCTCTGGCAGCTCCCCAACTGACAGCGCCACGCGCAGCCCCAGCTCGCCAGCACCAGGCGGAGGAGGAGCCTGCAGCCAACAACACCCCCAACACACTCAGGCAGGGGAGGCGACCACAAGGACACCCACACCCGCACCACCAGGAGGTGGTGCTTGCAACGGCAGCAAAACACACCAGGTGTAGCAACAGCAGTGCAGGCAAGCAGGCACACCACCACCAACACCACTGCTGGCCTCCCTGACACGCCCACGACAGCTTATTGGTCCAGACACCACAAGCGCAATCAGCTCTAGCTTTGCCGAAGCTGCAGCCATGGAGAATGTGCACAGTCGTAACATTCTGCACGCTAACCAGAATCTTGATCCCACCTTGGGGTCCATGCCGCGCTGAGTCATGTCCAGCTCCAGCGTCTCCCGGTGCACGCGCCGCACTAGCTCCTTCAGGTATGCCAGGCGCTGACGGGTCGGCAGCTCGCCTGCGGCCAGCACAGTGACGCACGTGTCGTGCACACGCTGTGCACCGTGCAACACAGACTGCAGTGCCACAGCTGACCACTGCATGGTTGCAGAGGTCACCACACATCTCATGTGCGGTGGTCCCACCCTGCTGGAGCTGCTGCCGCCACCCAGCAAAAGCTGCCCAATGCACAACACAAATACCACACATACACACCCCATAACCTGCCCACGCACCGCTCTGCAGCATGAGTGTGCCCATCCTGTTCTCAAAGGCCCACTTTGCCACCTCCACCACCTCGTCGATGGGAATGGTGTAGCGCTTGACGCCGCTCATGTGCTTGCGGATGCCGCAATAGCCGCAATCATTCTGGCACACATTGCTGAATTCAACAATACCCCTGCAGCGGCAGTAAGGCACATGTGCGCATGATCTTGAGGGGGGATTGCACTTGAGTTCAGTCATGGACAGCGAGTGTGGGCATCACCACCTGTGCTAAAGCAGACGCAGATGCTGCTGCAGCCGCCCACTGTCAATACTGTACAACACCAAGTCAATGACGCAAAGCTGTTGCTTGGCCAATGAAGCATTGTGAGGCCACCACTCAACTGTGCACCAGCTGAAACCGCACAATTGCCCAGGAGCTCAAAACCAACGTCAGCCTGCAGCACTCTGTGCTGACAAGGCCTGCGTTTGGTTGCCCACACACGCTCACCTGTAGTACACTGCATCACCAAAGAACCGCTGTGTGACGGCATCTGCATGGCTGAACAGTGCCTTTTCTAGTTGGCTGTTGCCTTTGTTGGTGGTCTCCTCCAGGATTCCTGCAGGCCAGGAATGATACGCGGGATTGCATGCAGGTATTGATTGGTGCAGCCACAAGCGCCGCAGCCAATTCATTGCGGTGCTGTGCTTGACCTTTCCAGGATGAACAATGCGTGGCCCTCAATCACTACTACATCAACAGCTCAGCAGACTATACTTTACTACATGGCGTACCAGGGGCATGGTAGGAACATCCAATTCTAGTATGCCCACGGTAGGTGCGGCACTGCTCTCGCAGGCGGCAACAACAGCTGCTCTGAAAACAGTGCAATGCGGCTGCGATGGGATGGGAGGTGCAGTGCACCTGTGATTTGGTCAATGTCCAGGTCCAGCACAGCAGCTGGCTCCAGGCGTGTTACGCCCAGGTAGCTGCCCAGCACTGCTGCTGCCTTGTCTGCAGGCATGTCCACCTGCCAGGGGAGCTTGGCAAAATCCTGCAAGCAGCGGCATCAGCAACAGCAGCAACATGACGAGTCATGCATATGCCCATTGTGCGCAACCTTCACCTGCACAGATGAGGCGCGGCTGCCATTTCTGACACACATATGGGAAGGCCAAGACAACCCTTGTAATTAAAGTGCACCATCAACCACTGCTCAACACATGGCTTGCTGCCTGGTTGAGTGTGCATGCATTATATATATAGAACGGAGTGAACCAAGCCAGCATCAGCCACAGCAACCATTGCGTGCACGTCACTATTAAAACAAAAACAATAACAAGCAAGTGGTATCATCGAGCGTGGTATTCGCTTTATGCCTCCATGCCGCCCACCTTGAGGTGTTTTGTCACCCTATTGGCAGGATCCTCCCTCTCTGGCGCCGTTGCAGCAGCAACCCCTGTTGCTGCTGTCTCTGCGCTGAAGGTGCGCATGCTGCAGCCCGCAAGGACTTGACACACACGTGATAGTGAAGGGCTGCCTGCTGCCGCAAGCAACTGCAGCCCTGCGCCATGTGCCGCGATTGCAGCCAGCATGCTGCTGATGCCTGCTCACGCTGGGGCTGGGACGGTGGCACAGTAGCTAGTCCTTCAGTTTTTGGAACTTCTCAAGATTTAATTTGCTGCTGATGGAGAGCTATGTCTGTGGTGGGCGCTGGTGTCGAACACGGAAGTTGTGCCAAGCTTAGGAGACTAGCAGCGGGGAGTCGTCTTAAAATAAAAACTACACGTCAAAATTTCCAGCTTTTGGAAGCCTCTGATCAGTCTTCAACGATGTACACGTCTCGTCTCACGCGCGCAAACGGTATGCTTGCTCCCGGGACCCGGGTCCCCCGTGGTGTAACCGTCTGTAAATCAAGATTCTTGCATAAACACCTGAAAAGTTTGTTAACTACTGGCACTGCAACACAACCGGTGAAAAGGGCTCTTTACTCAAGGGGAACTGTCATTTGTCAGTGCACGTGTAATTGCCTTGACGTCTGTGCCACCTATGTCTACAAGTGCAACCTCTTCGCACCCATTTGCATCAGTATCATCAACCACGGATTGGAAGACTCCCGTCATTTACACATCGTTCAGTTCCGACATTGATCGCCTCGTACAGCGACGTGCAAGCTCGACCAGCACAGAAGTATATACTAGTTGACTTATATATACGTGAGCAATAACGCAGCCATGCTGCTGCACAGCCTGGTTTCCGCAGGCGGGCGGGCCGGACAGCTTTTGGCTCCAGCAGCTTGGTCGCTGCTGCCTAAGCTCTCACAGCCGTTTCAACAAGCACGAGGAATGCTTTGGAGTGTTGAAAAGGAGCAAGGACACAAGGTCAGTGCTGCAGTTGCACGTAATGGGCTTTCGGCGTTTTGGCTGATGCCTACCTAATACGCTGATGCGCAACTCCGTGGTTGGCTGCTGTCACTGCAGTACAAGGATGCAGACAGCATCATTGATCATAAGCAGATCAACACAGCCTTGGAAAGCACGAAAAAGGCATCCCAGGACCCTGCAGCCATCAAGGCCATCCTGGAAGCAGCAAAGGAGCGCTCTTTCCTCACAAATTACACGCCCGGTGCGTGAGTACTTGACTGTTTTGGCTTGTGTGTTGGTATGCAGCACTTTTCCTGTGCCTGCTGGGTGGTGCAATTAACAGCAATAAATAAGCGCAGTATTCTGGTAATGTGCCTGATTGCCAATATGTTGCACATTGTACAAGTTGTACAGTACTTTGGCCACATGTGGTAGTGCTACGTTGCGCATGCTCCTGCCTTTGCTAAGATGCCTGCGCTGAAAAGTCAAATGCATTCACTGCATGACCCAAAGCAAGCATGGTGCACCAGCCAATGACTTTTGTTTGCAGAGCACGACGACTCATCACAAGCATGCGATGGGCAAGTTTGCCTGTGAGGTTGCCCTCAATCCTGGCCTGGGGTCCTCAACTGCTGTTTTGCCTGCTGCTGTTGCTGCCACCGCTGCTGCTTCCAACATTCTCCTGCGGTCAGGCAAGTCGGAGTATGTGCAGGGTCTCACAGTGGACGAGTGCGCCACGCTGCTCAACATTGACGCAAGCAACAAGGACCTCATGGATATGGTGTACGACACAGCATTCGCCATCAAGAACCGCATCTACGGCAACCGCATCGTGCTGTTTGCGCCGCTGTACATTGCCAACTACTGCGTGAACAGCTGCACCTACTGCGCGTTCCGTGCGGGCAACAAGGGGCTGCAGGTGGGAGCACACGAGTCAGCAACTGCGCAACCAGCATATGCCGCCAGAATGGACAAGTCGCTACACAGCGAAGCACCTAGCAGCAACGACAGCCGGTGGCAGCATGGAATCGCATAGAATTTCGACAGTAACTGTTTGGGCAGCAGGACTCAAGGTGTGTGGGCGCTGTTGATGTGCTGATGCACAGCTCCACCTCCAGCTTGTGGTAACATTGACGCGGATGTTGCTGCGACTGGTTTCTGACACCTTCATGCTGCTGCTGCTGCTGCTGCTGCTGCTGCTGCTGCTGCTGCTGCTGCTGCTGCTGCTGCTGCAGCGCACTGCGCTGTCTGACGCCGACATCAAGGAGGAGGTGGGCGCGCTGCAGCGCCAGGGCCACAGGCGACTGCTGGTGCTGACGGGGGAGCACCCAAAATACACCTTTGACCAGTTCCTGCACGTGAGTTGTACAACTGTGGTTTGCAGTCACGAGTACAACGTGGTTGTAAAAACATCAGCAGGATTCTGAAGTAGCGTGTACTGTTCGTGCATGTGCAGCTGAGCTGCCCTGTACTGCTGCGTGATTGCTTCTGCGCTGCAGCATATGTGATAGAATGGCAGCAGCCTAGCGTAGACAGCAAAGCTGTTTTTGCTTCCTTGGTTGGTGCATACATGCCAGCAACTTCACATGTTGGCTGCAGCAGTGTTTGGGGCGCCTGCATGTATGGCAAGAGGCTTCACGGTCTGCACGCTGGTGACTCACCAATTTTTTATTGCCTGCAGAACCCTGCTGTTGTTCTCTTTCAACGTCGTTAGTGCCAACATGGCCCCACACAAAGCATGCATACAGCCTTGCAACACTAGTGCATGGTACATTACATGCCTGTCAGCGCTGGTTGCCATGTGATGCACAATGTGAAGATCAACTTCTGCCCGCCGAGACTGCATGCCTTTGTTTCCAACACCCTGAGGATTACAAGGTTGCTTGCTGCTCAGCTGTCTCTTTGGTGTGCTGGCATTGCAGGCCCTGCAGGTGATCAACAGTGTGAAGACAGACCCGTGCGGCAACATTAGGCGTGTCAATGTGGAGATTCCCACGCTGTCAGTGTCAGACATGCGGCGGCTCAAAGCCACCGATTGCGTGAGTGTCACGCGCAGGGTTCTGCTCGCTCGGCTGGTGCAGCAGCCGCAGAAAAATGTGCAGCAGCAGCAGCAGCTGCAGCGTGTGCCCTTTGTATCTGGAAAGCAATTGCCAGAGCACACACACCACAATGCATGTAGGTGTGCAAAGCATATGCAGCAGGCACAGGGGCTGCTCAGCTGCAGGGATCTCGGTGGCAGTCGTGGGCCTCTTTGCACCCTGAACCAGCTCCATGTAGAGCAGTTGTTTGGGCGGCAGGTGTTTGAGTGCAGCAGGCACGTGATTTGCTGATGGTGTCGCCCCCAAGCGTCCTCGATACGCCTTTGACATGTGCTGGGTGGCTTTGCTGCTGGGTGCAGGTGGGCACATTCACGCTGTTCCAGGAGACGTACCACAAGCCCACGTTTGCCAAGATGCACGTCAGCGGGCCCAAAAGCGACTTCAACCACCGCCTGCTGACGCAGGACCGGGCCTTCAGGGGCGGCATCGACGACGTGGGCATCGGCACGCTGTTTGGGCTGCACGACTACAGGTGCGCGGCGCGGCATAACGAGCCCAGCCTGGGGGCATTGGTCCCTGCGCTGTGCTGCTTGGGATAACGTTGCACAGCATATTGTTTGCAGCTGTGTAGTGCAAGGATGCGGTGTTGTGCGCTGGGTGTGTCAAGTAGGTGATGCGTATGAGCTGTGCATCTCCACTGGGTGATTTTTCAAGCAGCGCAGCATTTGGCGTGTGTCCGTGCAGCGACCAGCTGCTAGGCAGGCCCGCTTGAGTTGGTGCAGGGTGAGGGGTACCTCCACACCAACACATCAAACATCGCACCGGCTGCCGGCTGCCGTCCGCAACCTTGGACCTCGACCCGCAGGTACGAGGTGCTGGCGATGCTGCAGCACAGCAACCACCTGGAGGCCGAGTACGGCGCGGGCCCGCACACCATCAGCGTGCCCCGCCTGCGCCCAGCGGACGGCAGCGAGCTGTCCATCCGGCCCCCCCACGAGGTGCGTGCTTCAACGGTGCGGCGCCGTTGCAGCGCCAGCATCAACTGTTTCTGTGCATGCAAGTGTGTGTGCATGTGGAGGGATCCGGAGGAATCATGTGGCGGTGGCCTGGGAGCAAGAAGGTGCAGCAGGCAGCGCAACAGAGCCACTCGCTGGAGCGGCGGCCTGGTGACAGCTTGTGCAGCCACATGTGTAGCTGTGGTGGCGTGCGGATCTCTGGCAGCACTCAGCGGGCACATGCAGCACATGCCACCAGGCCTCACAACTGCTGCTGCTGCTGCTGCTGCTGCTGCCTGATCCTGCAGGTTGACGACGCCAACTTCAAGAAGCTGGTGGCCATCATCCGCATTGCAGTGCCCTACACCGGCATGATCCTCAGCACGCGGGAGTCACCCCAGATGAGGGACGAGCTGCTGCAGGTGCGGCACTCAGCGCTGCGTGTGATGTTCTGGCATTTATGAGCAGCCATGTGCACGTCTGCCATGCGGCTGCTCTTTGCCACACTCCATCCTCTCCGTGTTTCTCTGCCGCTGCTCCTGCTGCACCTCCTGCTGCTCCTGCTGCTGCTGCTGCTCCTGCTGCACCTCCTGCTGCTGCTGCCGTGGCCACTTCCTAGTACAAGTTGGCATGAGCCGGGTGGCTGCCGGCAGCTGCATTGAGGTTGCATGCTGCTGTTCTGCCCTGCCGTCCCTGCATCTGCGGCCTGTGCATATCCAGGTTGGCATGAGCCAGATGAGTGCTGGCAGCCGCACCGACGTGGGCGCGTACCACAGGGATGACAACGAGGCCACTGAGAAGCACCTGGGGGATCTCAGCGGGCAGTTCAGCCTCATGGACCACCGCACAGCAAGCGAGGTGACTTTCTGCTCTGGCATGCTTGACGCTTTTTACCAGCTTTAGTTACTGGCCAGCCATCCTTGGCTGCTGTCACCCGCTACAGAGGTGTCCGTTCTTGCCGCAGTTGAGCTGTTGTTGGGAGCCCAGCCAGGGTATGTGTTGCACTCCTTGACGCTCTGCTGCACGCTGCATGTGCTGTGCGTGTGGTCAACGAATGACTATGAGCTAGGCGTGCTGCGTTATGAAGCTCAACACCAGCATGTTCAGGAAGGGGGCGTGTGTGACTGAAGCAGTGATGGGGCTGTGGGAGTGTGCATGCAAGCCTTATGCTGCTGAGCGCGCAGCCCTTGCAGTGGCAAGCACCTGACAGCTGGTGGATGGCCCGCTTCCCTGCAAGGTTTCCCCTCCACAAGAACAACGTTCAAACCTGCCTTTGCTTGCACATTTGCTTGAACACATGACAACCCGCGATGATGGGCCTGCAGGTGGTGAAGGACCTGATGGCCAAGGGCTACGTGCCCAGCTGGTGCACCGCCTGCTACCGCAAGGGCCGCACCGGGGAGCACTTCATGAAGATCGCCAAGGCGGGCAACATCCACAACTTCTGCCACCCCAACAGCCTGCTCACGCTGCAGGTGGGGCTCTGCAGGGCTGCCTGACTGCTGCCCGCTTTTCTGTCTGCCTGGTTACCCTGTCAGCAATGTAGGGCCGCGCTCACAAGCGACACAACCCAAACTGAGTGTTTTGTCCTCTGGACTTGTTCCATCTTGTTGTGACTGACGTCTGCTGCTGCTGCTGCTGCTGCTGCTGCTGCTGTGTGTTGCGATGTGCAGGAGTACTTGAATGACTATGGCGACGATGAGGCGCGAAGGATCGGCCAGCAGCTGATTGCCAAGGAGAGCGGGCAGGGGCTCAGCGACAGCGCGCAGCGCATGCTGACCCGCAAGATGGCCAAGGTCAACTCAGGAGAGCACGATGTGTACATTTGAACATCTTGACAACAGCAGCCTGACGGCTTGCGCCAGCGCAGCCTGCAGCTGCAGCTTGAGTGGCGCTGTGCGTGGAGGGTTCGAGTGCGGCTTGCATGTGCCAGGCGCGGATGGGAGGGCATGGCGTGAGTAGTGTCAGCTCGTACCTGCCGTGCTCTGGTAAGCATGCTGTGCTGATAACACTTTATGCAGAGCTGTGGCGGTTTTCAGGGCGCTGCATGCTCCCCGCAGAACCGTTTGGGGAAGGGGAGGACGATCGTCGCACTCACGAGTGCACGTGCTGACCCAGGCGTGTGAGCATGGCAGCTACAACCTGCCAGCCGCTTGCATAGCAGGCAGGCTGCAGCACAAAGTTCCGCCCTCGGCACTGTTTGAGTTGCTCCTTTACGGCTTTCTGGTGCCAGCCATCCCATGCTTGAACAGCTGTTTCAGTTGATGTCGCCCCAGCCTTGTGCTGCTGCGACTTGCTGGAGCATGCATAAACATGATCACATGCTGCGGCAAGGCTGGGGAAGCTATCAAGCCTGTATGAGAGCAGCTGGCGTCTTGTTGTGGCCCGCTTGGCTGGAACTCAGCCCAAAGTGATCCATGACACAACGCTAGCTGCTATCCGTGTCGGGCGCAGCCAGTGGCAGCTTGTGACGGCTGGCGGTGTGGCAGGGCTAGTTGAGCTGCGTGCGCGCCCTGGCCTGCCTTCTGTGTCGCGTTGACAGTCATGCCATGGGAATGATTGGAGCCCATGTTCTCTTGTACAGTGGCCTGGCTAACGCTGCTCTTCTTTGTTGCTCTCTGCTGCGGCCCTTTGTAGTAGGCTTCATGTGACAATGGCAAGCTGTGCTGCTATCATATCACATGCATTTACATGCATTGATTCCAGCCAGCACTTGAACTCAATGTTGCTGAACTTACGGCGAACTTGTGCATCAACACAGCCATGTGCCTCCCAGGGTATATATGCGTGTAGCTATTGGTAGGTGTTCAGCCGGTGTGGGTGGGAAGCAACAGCGTTGTGCTCGCCGCGTTGAGCTTTGCCACAGGCTGCTGCTTAGCAATTCGCGTCTAATCAAGCATTGTCATCCAACAGAGATGTGCTGCATTTATGGCTGCCGGCTGGGAGCACTGTGCATGTTTGCGGCACACTACTGCAGCAACACCAGGAAACATACAGCAGTAGCTGGCTTTTCTTTTTCAACCCAGCTCTGTGTGGGGAGTGCTGCTGGAGGTTTGGGTCTGGGTCACCATGCCTAAGATACATGCTTTCCGGCTATAGGAGTGCTGCTGCGTACATCATGCATTTTGGTGGGGTTCCAATGATGCTGTTCATGCTTGACAGCCGGTAATGTAAAAAATTATTGTCCGTGGTGTAGGTAGTTTGCAGTGGCAACAAGTTGGGGTGTGTGCTGACCAGTCGTTGTTCCGTTGTTGTTTTATGTGACATACGGTTAAAGGTTACAGGCCTTGAGGGAGGTATGTGCACCCTACTTTGGGTCTATAGCTAGCTAGCACCTTCCCATCAAAATGACCACATGTTTATTGTCGTGGCGTGGCGCAGCTGCAAGATTGCTGCTGGGGATGCTATATCATTGATGGCATGCGGAGCTACCCGCAAGTATGAAAACATGTAAGTGTATGCATGTGGCGGCATGGATGGCAGTGGCAGCTTTTGTTTCACAGGGCTCTGTGCACCCGGGTGCACATGCAGCATGCCGCTCGCAGTTGTGGACAGTAAATGATAAGCGCTACCGCTTGTCCAAGCACGTGCGAATTTCTGGGGGAGGACCTTGCGGATCGGTGACAGAAGAGACCTCTCTCCGACCCCTTCAACAACCCTGTACATGTTCTTTTGTGCCAGAACCCTGGGGAGAGGTTGTGCGTCCGACGTGTGACACCTTGCAACAAGAGACGCAAGGAGTCTACGTGCTGAAAGGGTTGTGCAATGTGTCGAGAACAACCAAGCTGCAATATTTGCTGTCGACACGTCTGCGCTTGGATGTGAACGTTGCTGACTTGACGCCCACACACAGGTGCCACTGAAGTTGAATGAAGCTCATCAACGCCGGAGGTTCACTGACATACTCGGCCGTTGTGCTCGCAGCTTTGTGGGCTGTAAAGTCTATCACAGCAGCAGCAAGACAGAGGCAGGGGACAGCAGCAAACAGCAGCACTCAGCAAGGAGGCCAGGCCAGCAAGTACGCCTTCACTATAAGCCCGACAGCATTGGCAAGGCTGGTGAGTCGAAGGATGGAACAGATACAGATGAGCGAGTGGCATGAGGAGCAGCAACAGTCGCACTGCCAGCAGCTAGTGTCGGCTTTTGAAACCCCGTCACTGCTCCCACAATGCTACAGGTCCAACTGCACGCTATCCCTTACTTTGTTGTCGACGTTAGGCAAGCAGAAAACGTAGAAGACAAACCCCTGCCCAGTTGGCTGCGCGGGGCTCTGCATGTACCTGGTGGGTTGGTCTGCTGTGACAGCTGGCGCCAGCAGGGCACCTGTATGCTTGCACGCGTGTGGTGACTTATCAGACCTGCCTATGGGGCAGTTGCACAAGTGATGCTAACGAGAAGCTGCTTAGAAGCTCTGCTTGAGATGGCACTCGCTGCAAGACATCCTGTACATGTGGCCACATGGAGTAGCGCTGAGCCCTGCTTCCCTCAACCACTGCAGAGTCCCAGCTTGCAGCAGCACTGTCGCCGCCCTTTGCGGCCTGGACCAGCGCCGCAGCAGTAACAACAGCAGCAGGTGCAGCAGATGCAACCGCAGGGCTGGCAGTACCAGATGAGGACATTACTACCATAGATCAGCTGCAAAGCCTAACTCCAACTCCGTACCACCTGCTGGTTCTGGTGGGTCGTGATGAGCAGCAGCAGGCAGCAGCAGCTGCTAAAGCGGCAGCAGCAGGCTACGACAGAGTTGCAGTGCTGGCTGGTGGCGCCAGCTCATTGCGGGTGAATTGCAGCACCAGCTGCAAATGAAGCAGCATTGGCGGCGCCGCTGGTGCTGCGCAGGGATGCTCTGGCTCTGCTGCTGGACGTGGCAGCGCTTCCTGAGGAGGTGTACCAGCAGTTGAGCGACAGCCTAGCCATGCAGCAGCAGCAGCAGCAGCAGCCTGGGTTATCTACTTCTGCCGGCTATGGGGAAGCAGCTGCAGCAGCAGCAGCAGCAACGGACGGTCCTGCTGGCATCGAGGGGAAGCAGCAGCAGCAGCAGCAGCAGCACCTGTGCTGCATGGGTGCCGTGTGCTTGTGCTTGATGTCAGGCGGCACGATGAGCGCACTCTGTACGGGGCGATACCTGGAGCCCTGCACATGCCAGGTGCGTGCGCAGCACCCTCGGCGCGCTCGCAGGTCCTGCTGCAGCCGTCATCATCATCATCATCATCAACAGCAAATGAATGAATGAATGCATGAATGAATGCATGAATGAGCTACGCGTGGTGTGTTCATATTACCAACAGCAGGTGGCATATGCGGCTGTTGCTTGCCGTGCATCGCTGTGTGGCTGTGATGTCGTGCCTGGTGTCCTGCACCTGCCAGGCGTGCTGTGTCAGTGCTGCTGCTGCTGCTGCTGCTGCTGCTGCTGCTGCTGCTGCTGCTGCTGCCATCAGTGCATATTAAGAGATGCTGTCAGCCCTCGTGTCTTGCCCCCCAGGCAGCCCGGCTGCCGCACCTTCACTGAGCGCTGCTGCTGCCGTACTCCTGCTGCATCGCTGCCGCTGCCGCAGTCGATGAGCTGCCATCAGCCTTGCTGCTGGCGCCCGGCCTGTTCAGGCGCCGCTACCACTTTGACCCCCCAGGGCCTGCTGACGTGTTGGTGATGCAGAGCCGGCAGAGTGCGCGTGCGCAGTGGGCCGGGCAGCTGGCGCGCGACGCTGGCTGGCAGCGGTGAGTGCTGCCGGCTGCTGCCTGGCCTGATGCTGCGTGGAGTGAAGCCCTGCATGTCCAATGGCTGCAGCAGTGGTCGGCGCATGTTGCAGGCATGTTGCAGGCATGTTGCAGGCATGTTGCAGGCATGTTGCAGCAGCGGTGCAAGCCAGCTTTCCGGGGCCAGCTGTGGTTTACGTATCTCACTGGCCTGCAAATAAAGGCATGTGGCGGTGCAGACCTGCCTGATGCATGCGCACACTGATTCTGGCAGGTGCATGTTTTGTTGGCCAGGTGCAGCAAGTACTGTCGAGGTCGTTTCACACTGTTTTCTCCGTTTGTTGAAGGCATGGGTGCAGCCCATTGTAAGGTAGGGTTTGTATGCATAGTTTGATGCAGTGCAAAGCAATCGCCTGCTGTGAATGATGTGCCCATGCTTGCACACACAAAAGCATGCCTTGTGCCACGCGAACGATGCGCTCCTGTTGCTCAAGTGTTTCTGGCACCATGTTCACCCCTGCTGCTGCTGCTGCTGCTGCTGCTGCTGCTGCTGCTGCTGCTGCTGCTGCTGCAGTGTGTTTGTGTATGGTGATGGTGTGCGCAACTGGCTGCTGAGCCTGGCCGTGCAGGCCTACCCGGCATACCAGCAGGTGAGGCTGCCGTTGGCCACGCCCGCAGTGGCAGGCTGCAGCCAACAGCACCTATCTCTGGGTGTGTGAACGGTGTGCCACCAAGCTGCTGGCTGCTGCTGGCTGCTGCTTGCCTGCCACTGTCTGCATCACCTCAACCTGCACCAACGACTGCAGTCCCAGCCTGCATTGAGATTATGTTTCGCCTTGCCAGCATGATGGGGCCTGCACACTGTGCACACTACTACTTCAGAACGCAACCACGCCTGCCCCTGCTGCTGCTGCTGCCGCTGCTGCTGGGTCTCTGCCTGCAGTGGCAGCTGCCGCCAGACCCTGAGCCCTTTGTGCCGTGCCAGCCTGACGTGGCAGCAGGGATAGAGCAGCTGCAGCAGCTGGGGCTGCTTGGCCTGCTTCTGGAGCAGCATGCAGAGCATCATATGCGCCTGCAGCAGCACCAGCAGCAGCAGTGACGCAGTCATCGCTGTGCAGATTGTGGAGCCTGCTGGCCTGACATGGAAATTTCTGCTGCAGCAGCTGCAGCTATTGGAACAGCTCCGCAAATTCGACCAATAAAGATTTGTGTTGAAGCTGTTGTGTTGTAACGGTCAAGTTTTCCATGGTGATTGATCAGCTGCGTGCGCAGTTTGCTGATCATGATGGATTGCCAGCCTGACGTGGCAGTTGTAGCTCGGCAGCTGCGGCTGCTGCTGGAGCAGCACACAAAGCAGCACTTCCTGCCACAGCAGCACCAGGACCTTGCTACAAGATGCTTTTGCCAATGGTTGAAAGCATGCCGTGTGAACTGCAGCCAACCAGCCGTGACCAGTGTTGTTGATGGTCACCTTGCCTGGCGGAATTCATGTGCCGAGGGTCGCTCTTTGTCAACAATGAGTCTGCCATTGCTCCGAGTCCCCTGTCCGACATGATCATCCGTGACTGGCAGCACTGGTTCATCTGCACAGGTGCTGTGATGTGGGCCACCGCAAGCAAGCAGCAACGGCTGCTGCTGCATTGTGCAGCTGTACAACTCTTGTACAGACAGCAACAGCACATAGGAAATATAACATCACCTTGTTACCTCGGGTAAAGTTCATGTCATGACACACAAAACTATAGAAATAGCTGAGCAGTGTGTGAGTGACACACTAGCAAGAAAGGGTGCGCCAGTGATGGCAGGATGCAGAATCAGCCCACAACAACCCGGACATCCTATCATGTGCTGACATTGGATCAAACGTTCTTGAGCAGGCTGAGCATGCAGCCTTGACAGGCAGCGATATGCTGCAGATACCATGAGCGAGGACCTAATAAAGCAAACAAGGTGCGGAGTGACAGAAGTGCCAATTCACCAGTGGCACCCCTGCAAGAGTATTCACGCCTTAGGGAATAACGCCTGCTGCTACCCATGATACTGTTCTAGCCGCATGTTGCTTAACTTCTTGACAACCGCCTGGTCTAAGACTCAGAACTGCACAGGCTACTTTGTGCATGTGCACATCAAGCAGCGATAAATGTAGCAGCACTATGCACTGGATGAAAGGGCATAGAATCATGCACAGCGTATGCAGCTGGCATCCTGAAAATCTTCTGCTTGGAAAATGGCAGGAATGCTTATCAAGGAGATGATCAAACAATTATAAAGCTCAAATTAGATTAGCAAGTAATATGGCAATAGATGAGATACTTCAGTTGTATTGGAGAACACACTGAACAGCACTGACAGGGCCAGTGCCCTGCACTCACAACAACTGAGTACTACACTAACTGCATCAGCCCAACTCAACGGCCTGCTGCTGCCTATGCACTAGTCATGCAGTACTGCATACACTACATGCTTCTTCAAGCGTGCAGGTCAGAGTACAGCTTGGCACCGCTGACCTGGAACATGCTGATGGCTGCCTCCTCGAGCTCAGACTTGGTCAGGCTGCAGGCACTGCTGCCGGACTGCCACACGTACACCTCGCACTCAGATGCAGCTGTGCATGCATCCTTGCACTTTGCCTCGGTGTCAGCAGCACCAGCTGCAGCAGGCATGGGCGCAAGAGCAGCACCAACAGACTGGGTCAGGCCCCACACAGAGTAGTCATCACCATTGCCAATCTTGAAGCCGACGGTGTGGGTGGGGGTGGCGGCCTCGCTCAGCAGGCTGCACTGGCCGCTGCCATCACCAGCCGCGTCCAAGACAAACTTGTACATGACGCAGGCGGCCGAGTCGGTGCAGGCGGTACCGCAGCTGTCACCAGTGGTTGCGTTGTCATCGCTCCATGCAGCCTCGTCAACCAGGTTGAACACATCATTGCGGGCATCAATCAGGGTAGAGTAGCACTGCTGGACGTGGGTGGCACCCTTCCTGGAGGTGGAGCCAGCAGCACAGGCAGCGCATGCAATGCCCTCCTTGGCACCGCCATAAGCAAAGAAGCCGTACGGGCACTGGGCACAGCCGCTGCCGCCATAGCCGGCTGCGCAGACAGCACATTCCTCGACAGCAGTGGACTCGTCCTCCTGGGTGGAGTAGCCGGTGTCGCAGGCAGTGCAGGTGGCATTGGGGGCCAGCTCGGTGCCGCCAGTAGAGAAGGTGCCCTTGTCGCAGGGAGCAGGGATGCCGTCAACAGCCATCTGCCAGCCAGCCTGGACAACGCACTGGTCCTCAGAGGTCCTGGCGGCAGCCACGGTGGTCCAGCCGGTGCCGCACTGCTGGCAGGGTGCGCGGTTGTTGCCCTCGTTGAAGGTGCCAACTGGGCACTCCTGGGGGATGGTGGAGGTGGTGCCCCATCCGGGCTTGACCAGGCAGGCAGCCTCAGAGGTGTACAGCTCGCTTTCGTTGCGGGCCCTGCCCTCCAAGGTGTCCAAGGTGAACATGTCGGTAGGGCAGGCAGTGCAGCGGGCATTGGCCACAGCAACACGGTCCACGTCATGTCCGTAGGTGTCCTGCTGGCAGGGCTCAGCCACCATGGGGGACAGGGAGGTCAGGCCCCAGCCGGCGGGCACCAGGCAGGCATCCTTGGACACAGAGCCCTCCGCTGCGGTGATGACACCAGAGCCGCACTGCAGGCAGGGATGACAACAACAGCAGGGCGCAGGCATGACAAGATCAGCAACACACAATATATCTTGTGCCTGGACAGCGGTAATCTTGGTCAGAGGCCAACAGCAGCAGCAGCTGATGGTGTCTAGTACCTGCTGCGGATGATTGCAACACAACCAAGGGCACCAACAGTCACGGCAGCACTGCCACTGTGGGCGGCAGCAAAGATTGGTGCACGAACGCCAATGTGCTGAGACAGCATGGCATCGAACCTCTTGAAGAAATCAACTGGCAGGTGGGATTCAAGGGGCCCGCTCAGCAGCAGAACTTTTGACAAGCATCGCCGCCAGTCGTCTCACCTCAGTGCAAAGGTTCCTGTTCCAGTCGGCCTTGTAGGAGCCAGCAGGGCAGGCAGAGATGGAGGCAGCGTTTTCAAGCAGCTCGAAGCCGGGCGGTGCCAGGCACAGGGCAAGACCAGTGGCACCAGTCTCCTTGGTCTTCCAGCCGAAGGGGCAGGGAGTGCAAGCGGTGACAGCAGCCTCCTGGTCCTGATACGTGTCCAGGGGGCACTGAATGGCCAGGGTGGAGTTGGAGGGGTCGATGTAGTAACCCTTCAGGGCCAGGGAGCAAGCAGCAGCAGTTGTGCTGCCCTCGTTGGCAGTGGTGATGCCCTCAGGGCAGGGGACGCAGTTGTTGTTGGAGCTGAGGTCAGTGGAGTAGGTGCCCCGCTGGCACAGCTTGCCGATGCCCTTGTCCAAGTAGGAGCCAGCAGGGGCCACTGCAAGGCAGATGTAGCAAGGCAGATGTAGCAAGGCAGCAGCCAGGTGACAGCAGCATGAGTCCCCAAGCAAGAAAGATCACCGGCTCTGTGTGTGACACAGAAACAGCAAGCTGCAGGTGCTTCAATCTGCTGTGCTGCAGCGTCACTGCTGCTGCTGCTGGCATGCCGTGTGGCAAGCGCTGGCCGTACCAATGCATGCTAAGTTTGCAACAGTGACAGCATGTCATCATCAACAGCTGCGCTGCAGGCCCTGCACTGGCTGCAGGTGGCTGCAGTTGCGACTTGCTACCAGTGCCAGCTGTGGCAGCCAGTCAGTGTTGCTGCTGCTGCTGCTGCCGCTGCTGCTCCTGTTGCATCTGGCTACATGCTGTAATTCTGCTGGCCAACTGCACATTATCCACGCATTGCAGCATGGCATGTTGGCAGACATACAGAGTCCGGCTGAGTTGCCCTAAGCAGGCAAGGAGTCGAGCAAGGCAGTTGAGCACTCACGGCATGCGGAAGCAGCGGTTGATCCAGTGTCAGCGGTGGTCAGGCCTGCGCCACACTTCTGGCAGCCGGCAGTGTTGGAGCCCACGTTGTAGGTGGCAACCTCGCACAGCACGCCAGACAGGGTGACCTTGCCGTTGCTGCCCCTGGTGGACACGCGGCCGTAGCCGGCCTGGGTGAAGCACTGCGCCTGACTCTTGGCGCCAGCAAAGGTGGTCACCAGGCCACTTGGGCAGCTGGACTCCTGGTTGGTGGGGTTGACCTTAGCATCACCACCTGGGCAGAAGTTGCCAGGAGTGCAGGGGTTGCACTGCCCATTGCCATCCATGGCCAGGCCAGGAGCACAATCTGCAAGGCAGGAAGCAGACAGAAAGGACAACCGCGCAGAGTTGGCCGCAGAGTACAAAGAGAGGCGGCATCAGCTCCTGCAAGAGTTGCCGCATTGCTGTTGCAGCAGCAAGCGATTACGCCTGACAACCCTCTGCTGCTGCAGCAGGCCCTGCAGGCTGCGCCACCATGACAGCCAGCTGCTGATGGTGAAGAAGCAGATAGCAGCAGCAATCACGGCAGTCACCCGTCGAGCTCACCGCAGGTCTTTGAGATGCCATCACGACGCAGCCTGTACCCGCTCGCGCAGCTGGAGCACACCAGCTCACTGCGGCGGGTGCCTGGGATCCTCTGGTTGCGGCAAGTGGCGCAGTGGGCGTTGATCCTGGTACAGTTGGGAGCCTTGGCAGCCTGCAGCAGGTGGCGACCTTGCTCATCTGTCTCCACGCTCCACCTGGAGGCCTGTGCTGAGGCGGCACACAGCAGCAGGAGGGCTGCTGCAGCCAGAAGCTTGTGAGCCATGACGGTGTAGCTTTGAACTTGAAGCAGAAATATGCAATGGCGCAAGCGTCCTGTATTTGAGTGTTTGGACAGAAGCGCTTGCGTACTTGTCCTCGATCTGCTATGCGTGGCGAGTAGGCGCTACAACGCGGCAAATAACTAGTTCAGGACGTTGCTAGTCGGATAGAACAGACTCCACTTATGTTACATTACATTACATTACATGCTCCACCCAACAAGGAGTGGGAACCCCATTCAGGAGCCAACGAGAGGCTCATTGGGGGGGGAGACCTCATAGAATATATCATCGTCATCAGAACAAACAGAAGAGTCAGCAGAGAAAAATTCGTCCGCTGCATCGATCGCTTGAGCGACAGAAACCGAAGACAAGAAGGACTCAGGGTCCGCCTCCGGGTGGCAGCGCACCAAATAGCAACAATGCACGAAGGCAGCCACAAGAGCAGGTTGTTGCCGCATAAAGGTCATCATATGCGAACCACCTGGCTGACAAGAGGCTATACTACCCACGTATGCGACAAACCTCCAAATGGTTCAAAAAGGCAAGCAAAACGCTCGCGAACTGGCGCGTACAAAGGACACTCAAAAACCATGTGAAACTCATCCTATGTACAGCCAGCGATTATGTACAGCCAGCGATGTACAGCCAGCGATTATGTACAGCCAGCGATCCGGTAGGCTTGCTGCACAATGTAACGGACTAGCCGAAAGAGTGACTTCCAGCGAATCTCCCAGGGAACCTCCTCAGGCAGTCCTGCCCGGGGATCATCACACCACATCTTCGTACAAACTTTCACGTCTTCGCACTAATCCTCAGTGATCATGAATACATTTTCATGTTCCTATTCGTAACTGCTGTGGGATGTTTTTCTCTCCTTTGCAGGTATCGTCTGGTCTTCAGCACGGTCACGGCAATCGGTTGCTGCAAGCTGCTGTAACAACCGCTTTGGGGCCCTTGCAGGCTGCACCTGCTGGTGACAAGCGTCGACCCTGCTGTGGCTGATGCTGCCACCTACTTGGGCGCCACCCTGATAGCTGGGGCAGAGTGATGGCCTTCACTTGTGATGGACTTTTGGGTGCTGGTTACAACCAACGGCATGCCAATCAATAATAAGACTAAGACATAATGCAGTAGGAATAGGACCTGCAATGGAGGGCCTGGCAAGAATACTCAACCAGCCACTGAGTGGCAGTCCTCCTCGGCGCTGCCAATCAGCAGCGATGCATACATTACATACATTACATGGATGTTGGTCCCAACATTCGTTGTTTTTCCAGCAACTACAGCAACAGCAGCAGCAGCAGCAGCAGCAGCAGAACAGTTGTGATGAACAACACCATTTCAACATGTGCTATGCTAGTACAGCAGTGGGGAGCACCTGGCTAGCAGAGTGCCCACTGCGTATGCACAGTCACATTTGTTGTTGTTTACTTCAATCATAAACATCTGATTGTGTGTACATGCTGCTGCTGTGTTTTGCTGCGAGTGTTATTATCATGACGGGCTCTGACATAGGGTCTACTGGAGACTACTTCGAGGTGGTGCGCAGGTGTCACGGGTGCCTCCCCGCCCGGGGTGTGCACTCGTTGACACTTCTGCCCTTCAATTCTCTGCGCTACAGGTATGTTTGGATATTTGAGGCCTTGCTGCAGGAATGCGTGCCTGCATGGCAGCCCACTCGGAGCACCAGGAGAACTTGGGCGGGGGTCTCCTGGTCCAGCATTGCTTGAGGTGCGCAGTTTTGCATTTACCTGGAGCCCAGGAGCCGTTAAATCCGTTCTTTTACATCACATTACATTACATGCTCCACACAACAAAGGAGTGGGAACCCCAAAAGCTGATGCTCAGCATGGAGACGTGGCAATGCACTAGCGGCCATGATGTGCACCATGTAAAAAGCAGCAGCACTGTAACCCAGCCGGAATCGAAGCAGAGTCACCCGGCCTCCCTCATGCAAAGCTGCATTGAAATCTGTAAGCAATGCTAGCTCTACCTGCTGTGTTGCTTTGCTGAATGCACGTGGTTACAATTGAGAGAGAGTATTGCAATTGGTGAGTTTAACAGTTTGTACAGGGAAGCCTGTCCCCAAGGAGTGATAAGCAGTAGCACTCTGACGTAGCCGGCAGGCAGAGTCGCCTAAGGAGTGTATATACACCTGATGCATAGGACATATGTCCAATAATTCAGCTGGGTGCTAAAAGTATGTTCAGCTAACCACCCATGTCTACCAAAACCAGAGTGTTGAGCCTGAGCTGCTGTCGATATGGGGTGGTGTTGTCTCTCGGCAGCATGTATGTTTGGGTGCGGTTTGAGACACCACTGTGTCTAATGTGTCAGGATGCTGCCAGGCCTGCCAGGCCTGCAGGGTGCAACATTGCAGGGGGGTGCGCTGCAGTGCACTGTACATGATCAACACTGATGAACACCACAGCTGAGCCCAGGAGCCGTTTGAACTCGTTCTTCCACAGCTTAGTTTGCACAGATCTCATCTAGAGCAAGCTGCATCATGCAGTGTAGCATGCACAAGCAACAATAATTCTTGCAATTGGCCAGTGTCACACTTAGTCACTGCGCCAATGGTGTACAGAACAGGAAATGCAGCATCACATTTTTACCTCGGGTAGACCTCAACACTGAAGAAAGAACCAAGCAGGTCGTGGGTCACACACTAGCAAGCAAAGATGTGCCAGTGATAGCAGGATGCACAATCAGCGCTGTACAATCCCAGGGGTTCTATCATATGCTGATACTGGATGCAACGTACTTGAGCATGCTGCATATGCAGCTTGACAGGCAGCAGGTTGCTGCAGCTACCATGACCAAGGACTGACTAAGTAACAAATATGTGAAGTTGAAAGAAGTGGCGGCACTCCTGCAAGAGTAATCAGGCCTTTTAGGATCAAGCCTGCTGCTACATGTGACTCTGTTTTAGCAGCATGTTGCCTGATTTTTTGACAACAGCTTGTTCAGAGACCCAGAACTGCACAGGCTGCTTTAATCAATTGAACTATCGGCAGCTAAAAAAATGCAATAGCACCATGCACTGGATGAGAAGAGCATGAACACATGGGCAACGTATGCAGCTGGCATCATGAGTGAAATCTTCCCTAAGCAGCATGGCATGAATGCTTATCAAGGAGAGGATTAACCAACTAATGCTCAATTCATATGAGCAAGTAATGATGACAAGTAGATGCAGAGATATTTTTGAGTGTTGATGAAAACACTGGACAGCGCAAGCAGCAACGGGTCACAGTGCCCTGCGCCCACAGCATCTGAGAACTACACTACACTGCATCAGCCTGACTCGCTCGCCTGCTGCTGCCCAAGTACTAGTCAACCAGTACTGCATACACTACATGCTTCTTCAAGCGTGCAGGTCAGAGTACAGCTTGGCACCGCTGACCTGGAACATGCTGATGGCTGCCTCCTCGAGCTCAGACTTGGTCAGGCTGCAGGCACTGCTGCCGGACTGCCACACATACACCTCGCACTCAGATGCAGCTGTGCATGCATCCTTGCACTTTGCCTCGGTGTCAGCAGCACCAGCTGCAGCAGGCATGGGCGCAAGAGCAGCACCAACAGACTGGGTCAGGCCCCACACAGAGTAGTCATCACCATTGCCAATCTTGAAGCCGACGGTGTGGGTAGGGGTGCCGGCCTCGCTCAGCAGGCTGCACTGGCCGCTGCCATCACCAGCCGCATCCAAGACAAACTTGTACATGACGCAGGCGGCCGAGTCGGTGCAGGCGGTACCGCAGCTGTCACCAGTGGTTGCGTTGTCATCGCTCCATGCAGCCTCGTCAACCAGGTTGAAGACATCATTGCGGGCATCAATCAGGGTGGAGTAGCACTGCTGGACGTGGGTGGCACCCTTCCTAGAGGTGGAGCCAGCAGCACAGGCAGCGCATGCAATGCCCTCCTTGGCACCGCCATAAGCAAAGAAGCCGTACGGGCACTGGGCACAGCCGCTGCCGCCATAGCCGGCTGCGCAGACAGCACATTCCTCGACAGCGGTGGACTCGTCCTCCTGGGTGGAGTAGCCGGTGTCGCAGGCAGTGCAGGTGGCATTGGGGGCCAGCTCGGTGCCGCCAGTAGAGAAGGTGCCCTTGTCGCAGGGAGCAGGGATGCCGTCAACAGCCATCTGCCAGCCAGCCTGGACAACGCACTGGTCTTCAGAGGTCCTGGCGGCAGCCACGGTGGTCCAGCCGGTGCCGCACTGCTGGCAGGGTGCGCGGTTGTTGCCCTCGTTGAAGGTGCCAACTGGGCACTCCTGGGGGATGGTGGAGGTGGTGCCCCATCCGGGTTTGACCAGGCAGGCAGCCTCAGAGGTGTACAGCTCGCTTTCGTTGCGGGCCCTGCCCTCCAAGGTGTCCAAGGTGAACATGTCGGTAGGGCAGGCAGTGCAGCGGGCATTGGCCACAGCAACACGATCCACGTCATGTCCGTAGGTGTCCTGCTGGCAGGGCTCAGCCACCATGGGGGACAGGGAGGTCAGGCCCCAGCCGGCGGGCACCAGGCAGGCATCCTTGGACACAGAGCCCTCCGCTGCGGTGATGACGCCAGAGCCGCACTGCAGGCACGGATGACAAACAACAGCAGGGCGCAGGCATGGCAAGATCAGCAACACACAACATATTCAGTGCCTGGACAGCGGTAACTCTTGGTCAGAGGCCAACAGCAGCAGCAGCTGATGGTGTCTAGTACCTGCTGCCGATGATTGCAACACAACCAAGGGCACCCAACAGTCACGGCAGCACTGCCACTGTGGGCGGCAGCAAAGATTGGTGCACGAACGCCAATGTGCTAACACAGCATGGCATCGAACCTCTTGAAGAAATCACCTGGCAGGTGGGATTCAAGGGGCCCGCTCAGCAGCAGAACTTTTGACAAGCATCGCCGCCAGTCGTCTCACCTCCACGCAAAGGTTCCTGTTCCAGTCGGCCTTGTAGGAGCCAGCAGGGCAGGCAGAGATGGAGGCAGCGTTTCCAAGCAGCTCGAAGCCGGGCGGTGCCAGGCACAGGGCAAGACCAGTGGCACCAGTCTCCTTGGTCTTCCAGCCGAAGGGGCAGGGAGTGCAAGCGGTGACAGCAGCCTCCTGGTCCTGATACGTGTCCAGGGGGCACTGAATGGCCAGGGTGGAGTTGGAGGGGTCGATGTAGTAACCCTTCAGGGCCAGGGAGCAAGCAGCAGCAGTTGTGCTGCCCTCGTTGGCAGTGGTGATGCCCTCAGGGCAGGGGACGCAGTTGTTGTTGGAGCTGAGGTCAGTGGAGTAGGTGCCCCGCTGGCACAGCTTGCCGATGCCCTTGTCCAGGTAGGAGCCAGCAGGGGCCACTGCAAGGCAGATGTAGCAAGGCAGCAGCCGGGTGACAGCAGCATGAGTCCACAAGCAAGAAAGATCACTGGCTCTGTGTGTGACACAGAAACAGCAAGCTGAAGGTGCTTCAATCTGCTGTGCGGCAGCGTCACTGCTGCTGCTGCTGGCATGCCGTGTGGCAAGCGCTGGCCGTACCAATGCATGCCAAGATTGCAACAGCGACAGCATGTCATCATCAACAGCTGCTGCTGCAGGCCCTGCACTGGCTGCAGGTGGCTGCAGTTGCGACTTGCTACCAGTGCCAGCTGTGGCAGCCAGTCAGTATTGCTGCTGCTGCTGCTGCTGCTGCTGCCGCTGCTGCTCCTGTTGCTTCTGGCTACATTCTGTAATTCTGTTGGCCAACTGCACATTATCCACGCATTGCAGCATTGCATGTTGGCAGACATACAGAGTCCGGCTGAGTTGCCCTAAGCAGGCAAGGAGTTGAGCAAGGCAGTTGAGCACTCACGGCATGCGGAAGCAGCGGTTGATCCAGTGCCGGCGGTGGTCAGGCCTGCGCCACACTTCTGGCAGCCGGCAGTGTTGGAGCCCACGTTGTAGGTGGCAACCTCGCACAGCACGCCAGACAGGGTGACCTTGCCGTTGCTGCCCCTGGTGGACACGCGGCCGTAGCCGGCCTGGGTGAAGCACTGCGCCTGACTCTTGGCGCCAGCAAAGGTGGTCACCAGGCCACTTGGGCAGCTGGACTCCTGGTTGGTGGGGTTGACCTTAGCATCACCACCTGGGCAGAAGTTGCCAGGAGTGCAGGGGTTGCACTGCCCATTGCCATCCATGGCCAGGCCAGGAGCACAATCTGCAAGGCAGGAAGCAGACAGAAAGGACAACCGCGCAGAGTTGGCCGCAGAGTACAAAGAGAGGCGGCATCAGCTCCTGCAAGAGTTGCCACATTGCTGTTGCAGCAGCAAGCGAATACGCCTGACAACCCTCTACTGCTGCAGCAGGCCCTGCAGGCTGCGCTACCATGACAGCCAGCTGCTGATGGTGAAGAAGCAGACAGCAGCAGCAATCACGGCAGTCACCCATCGAGCTCACCGCAGGTCTTTGAGATGCCATCACGACGCAGCCTGTACCCGCTCGCGCAGCTGGAGCACACCAGCTCACTGCGGCGGGTGCCTGGGATCCTCTGGTTGCGGCAAGTGGCGCAGTGGGCGTTGATCCTGGTACAGTTGGGAGCCTTGGCAGCCTGCAGCAGGTGGCGACCTTGCTCATCTGTCTCCACGCTCCACCTGGAGGCCTGTGCTGAGGCGGCACACAGCAGCAGGAGGGCTGCTGCAGCCAGAAGCTTGTGAGCCATGACGGTGTAGCTTTGAACTTGAAGCAGAAATATGCAATGGCGCAAGCGTCCTGTATTTGAGTGTTTGGACAGAAGCGCTTGCGTACTTGTCCTCGATCTGCTATGCGTGGCGAGTAGGCGCTACAACGCGGCAAATAACTAGTTCAGGACGTTGCTAGTCGGATAGAACAGACTCCACTTATGTACAGCCAGCGATCCGGTAGGCTTGCTGCACAATGTAACGGACTAGCCGAAAGAGTGACTTCCAGCGAATCTCCCAGGGAACCTCCTCAGGCAGTCCTGCCCGGGGATCATCACACCACATCTTCGTACAAACTTTCACGTCTTCGCACTAATCCTCAGTGATCATGAATACATTTTCATGTTCCTATTCGTAACTGCTGTGGGATGTTTTTCTCTCCTTTGCAGGTATCGTCTGGTCTTCAGCACGGTCACGGCAATCGGTTGCTGCAAGCTGCTGTAACAACCGCTTTGGGGCCCTTGCAGGCTGCACCTGCTGGTGACAAGCGTCGACCCTGCTGTGGCTGATGCTGCCACCTACTTGGGCGCCACCCTGATAGCTGGGGCAGAGTGATGGCCTTCACTTGTGATGGACTTTTGGGTGCTGGTTACAACCAACGGCATGCCAATCAATAATAAGACTAAGACATAATGCAGTAGGAATAGGACCTGCAATGGAGGGCCTGGCAAGAATACTCAACCAGCCACTGAGTGGCAGTCCTCCTCGGCGCTGCCAATCAGCAGCGATGCATACATTACATACATTACATGGATGTTGGTCCCAACATTCGTTGTTTTTCCAGCAACTACAGCAACAGCAGCAGCAGCAGCAGCAGCAGCAGAACAGTTGTGATGAACAACACCATTTCAACATGTGCTATGCTAGTACAGCAGTGGGAGCACCTGGCTAGCAGAGTGCCCACTGCGTATGCACAGTCACATTTGTTGTTGTTTACTTCAATCATAAACATCTGATTGTGTGTACATGCTGCTGCTGTGTTTTGCTGCGAGTGTTATTATCATGACGGGCTCTGACATAGGGTCTACTGGAGACTACTTCGAGGTGTGCGCAGGTGTCACGGGTGCCTCCCCGCCCGGGGTGTGCACTCGTTGACACTTCTGCCCTTCAATTCTCTGCGCTACAGGTATGTTTGATATTTGAGGCCTTGCTGCAGGAATGCGTGCCTGCATGGCAGCCCACTCGGAGCACCAGGAGAACTTGGGCGGGGGTCTCCTGGTCCAGCATTGCTTGAGGTGCGCAGTTTTGCATTTACCTGGAGCCCAGGAGCCGTTAAATCCGTTCTTTTACATCACATTACATTACATGCTCCACACAACAAAGGAGTGGGAACCCCAAAAGCTGATGCTCAGCATGGAGACGTGGCAATGCACTAGCGGCCATGATGTGCACCATGTAAAAAGCAGCAGCACTGTAACCCAGCCGGAATCGAAGCAGAGTCACCCGGCCTCCCTCATGCAAAGCTGCATTGAAATCTGTAAGCAATGCTAGCTCTACCTGCTGTGTTGCTTTGCTGAATGCACGTGGTTACAATTGAGAGAGAGTATTGCAATTGGTGAGTTTAACAGTTTGTACAGGGAAGCCTGTCCCCAAGGAGTGATAAGCAGTAGCACTCTGACGTAGCCGGCAGGCAGAGTCGCCTAAGGAGTGTATATACACCTGATGCATAGGACATATGTCCAATAATTCAGCTGGGTGCTAAAGTATGTTCAGCTAACCACCCATGTCTACCAAAACCAGAGTGTTGAGCCTGAGCTGCTGTCGATATGGGGTGGTGTTGTCTCTCGGCAGCATGTATGTTTGGGTCGGTTTGAGACACCACTGTGTCTAATGTGTCAGGATGCTGCCAGGCCTGCCAGGCCTGCAGGGTGCAACATTGCAGGGGGTGCGCTGCAGTGCACTGTACATGATCAACACTGATGAACACCACAGCTGAGCCCAGGAGCCGTTTGAACTCGTTCTTCCACAGCTTAGTTTGCACAGATCTCATCTAGAGCAAGCTGCATCATGCAGTGTAGCATGCACAAGCAACAATAATTCTTGCAATTGCCAGTGTCACACTTAGTCACTGCGCCAATGGTGTACAGAACAGGAAATGCAGCATCACATTTTTACCTCGGGTAGACCTCAACACTGAAGAAAGAACCAAGCAGGTCGTGGGTCACACACTAGCAAGCAAAGATGTGCCAGTGATAGCAGGATGCACAATCAGCGCTGTACAATCCCAGGGGTTCTATCATATGCTGATACTGGATGCAACGTACTTGAGCATGCTGCATATGCAGCTTGACAGGCAGCAGGTTGCTGCAGCTACCATGACCAAGGACTGACTAAGTAACAAATATGTGAAGTTGAAAGAAGTGGCGGCACTCCTGCAAGAGTAATCAGGCCTTTTGGATCAAGCCTGCTGCTACATGTGACTCTGTTTTAGCAGCATGTTGCCTGATTTTTGACAACAGCTTGTTCAGAGACCCAGAACTGCACAGGCTGCTTTAATCAATTGAACTATCGGCAGCTAAAAAAATGCAATAGCACCATGCACTGGATGAGAAGAGCATGAACACATGGGCAACGTATGCAGCTGGCATCATGAGTGAAATCTTCCCTAAGCAGCATGGCATGAATGCTTATCAAGGAGAGGATTAACCAACTAATGCTCAATTCATATGAGCAAGTAATGATGACAAGTAGATGCAGAGATATTTTTGAGTGTTGATGAAAACACTGGACAGCGCAAGCAGCAACGGGTCACAGTGCCCTGCGCCCACAGCATCTGAGAACTACACTACACTGCATCAGCCTGACTCGCTCGCCTGCTGCTGCCCAAGTACTAGTCAACCAGTACTGCATACACTACATGCTTCTTCAAGCGTGCAGGTCAGAGTACAGCTTGGCACCGCTGACCTGGAACATGCTGATGGCTGCCTCCTCGAGCTCAGACTTGGTCAGGCTGCAGGCACTGCTGCCGGACTGCCACACATACACCTCGCACTCAGATGCAGCTGTGCATGCATCCTTGCACTTTGCCTCGGTGTCAGCAGCACCAGCTGCAGCAGGCATGGGCGCAAGAGCAGCACCAACAGACTGGGTCAGGCCCCACACAGAGTAGTCATCACCATTGCCAATCTTGAAGCCGACGGTGTGGGTAGGGGTGCCGGCCTCGCTCAGCAGGCTGCACTGGCCGCTGCCATCACCAGCCGCATCCAAGACAAACTTGTACATGACGCAGGCGGCCGAGTCGGTGCAGGCGGTACCGCAGCTGTCACCAGTGGTTGCGTTGTCATCGCTCCATGCAGCCTCGTCAACCAGG